>CANYCX011207008.1:0-18323 GCA_948193385.1 Breynia disticha f. nivosa
GGAGGCCGAGGTTCCCCTGCGCACGCAGCTCAATGGAATATAGGATTCGCTTACTGAGTATTTTTAAAATACTCACCTTTCTGTTTGGCTGTTAATTGTGTGCAGAGTGACAGGTATCAGGAACGGGACTACTTGTTCGGCGAGGCTAGAGGTGCGATACTGAAGGTCGGGCTCCTCGTTATTTAAAAGATGATTGGTTTTGTGGATGATTATGTATATATATATGTACTTCAGTATATATGGGTTTTTTTAACTTGCATTCTAAATGTTTTTCCAGCTTTCGCATTTTAAAAGATATTTGTGTATAATTTACTCTGAACTTTATATTGCACCATTTATGTTTTAAAAAAAATATAGTGCGAAAATCGAATTTATCAAAAAATGAATTTGTAAATTTTGGCGTCACAAAGAGAGTCTAGTAGACCGGGTAAGAGGACTGAGTTTACTGCTACTGGTACAAATTTCGAGGAGTTACTGCGAGCCAATCATGACCTTTTTCTTATAACAGTAGAGGATCTGGATGGGGAGGACAGGGTAGCTTGGTGATAGTGGCAGGACCTTCTAAACTTCCTTACCCACATTGTTAGAGGATTCATATCGGTAAGTGCAGGTGTGTGACGGGTGGTTGTTATGTATGTGATGAATTGGGACATTTTATGAGAGATTGTCCTGTGAGGAAAGATAGAGGAGAGGCAGAGAGAGTTAAATCTTAGACACAGTCAGTAGTACACAACAGTGATCCGAGAACGACAGTGAGTAGTAGTTATAGACGAGGTAGAGGAGCTACTTTTACTCCAGTGTCTAGTCGAGGCAGAGGGGCCTCTGGTACTCAGACTCAGGGACACGCTCAAATTTTTGCAATGTCCAAACAGGAGGCAGTGGATGCTCCTGAGGTGATTATAAGCGAGTTACATTTATTTGGTGTTTTTGCTTACATATTGATAGATCCTGGTTGTACACATTCATTTATTACCCCCAGAATAACACATGTAATAAAAGTCAAACCTGAGACATTGACCTAGAGCCTAGGAGTCCATACTCCTTTAGGTGAAATGATGTGGGTACATACGATATACAAAATTTGTATAGTACAGATACAAAATACAGAATTTATAGTTGATTTGATATTACTAGATTTGACAGAGTTTGCTTGATATTAGGTATGGATTGGTTAGCTCGTCATCGAGCTAAAGTAGATTGTTATACGAAAGAAGTAATAATTAAACCTAAAGAACATAATAAAGTAATATTTTGCACAAATTGGAAGATTTTGCCTAGTTGTCTAATTTCAACTATTCAAGCTTTTAAGTTGATCTAGAAAGGATGTGAAGCTTACTTGGCTCATATAGTTGATAGAACAACAACGAATGAAAATGTTAAAGGAATACCGACAGTAAATCAGTTTCCTAGAGTATTTCTAGAAGACCTATCAAGATTACCTCCTGATAAAGAGATGGACTTTACTATTGAGTTAATTCCTAGTACGACACCCATATGCTACATCTGTACAGGATGGAACCATCTAAATTACAGGAATTATAGAAACAATTACAAGAATTAATTGATAAGGGATTCATTCAACCTAGTATTTCACCTTGGGGAGTACCTGTATTATTTGTTAAAAAGAATGATGGAACACTACAATTGTGTATAGATTATAGAAAACTGAACCAAGCCATAGTGAAAAACAAATATCCCTTACCTCGTATAGATGATCTACTTGACCAATTGCAAGGTTCCACAGTGTTTTCAAAGATTGACCTAAGATCTTGGTATCATTAATTATAGATAGCGCAGGAACATATTCCAAAGACTTCTTTTCGAACCCGGTATGGTCATTACAAGTTTAAATATGCCATTTGGTTTAACTAATGCTCTAACAGCATTTATGGCACTGATGAATAATATATTCCAGTCCTTCCTCGATCAGTTTGTGATTGTCTTTATAGATGATATACTAATTTATTCGTGGAATACCAAAGAACACATTGAACATTTGTGAAGGGTTCTCGATTATAGCTGCACTGCTGACACGACTATTGAGAAAGAATGTTTTTATCCAGTGGAATGAAGAATGTCGGCAGAGTTTTGATGAACTAAAACATCGATTAACCACAACTCCAGTCCTTACGATTCCTTCGAGTACAGGAGTATTCGTCATTTATAATGATGTTTTATATCAAGGACTTGGATGCGTATTGATGCAAAACGGGAAAGTGGTAGCATACGCCTCTAGACAACTCCGACCATATGAAACCAATTAGCCAGTACATGATTTAGAGCTTACAGCAGTAGTGTTTGCTCTAAAGATTTGGATATATTACCTATTTGGCCAGAAATTTTAGCATTTTACTGAATATAAAAGTCTGAAATACTTGATGAACCAGAAAGGACTTAATATGCGACAAAGAAGATAATTTGAGTTGTTGAAAGACTATGATTGCATAATTGAATACTATCCCAGAAAAACGAATGTGGTTGTTGATGCACTCAGTAGAAAATAAAGTGTTGCTATATATAGCTTAAAATTAACACGTATAACTGATTTGATAGCTTTACGAAGCTTAAATACAAATTTAGAATTAACTGAATTGGGAGATTAATAGCAACATTACAAGTATGACCAATATTGTTAAGACAGATACAAGCAGCACAATTTGGTAATTAACAGATTGATCAGGGTATTAAGACCTAATTTCAATTGATTGATGAGTTATTGATGATTGGATCCAGAGTGTGTGTATCAAATGTCGATAGGATTAGACAGAAGATACTGGATGTAGCACATAATGCACCATATGCTACGCATCCATGAATGGAAAAAAATGTACAATACTCTGAAACAGCACTACTGGTCACTGAACATGAAAGAGGAGCTCGCTAAATTTGTATCTAGATATTTGGTATGTCAATAAGTAAAGGCAGAACATCAGACACCAAAAAAACTGCAACCATTATCGATACCAGTCTGGAAGTGGGAAGGAATAACTATGGATTTTTTGATAGGATTAACACAGACACAATTTGGTAAAGACACAGTTTGGGTGATTGTATATAGACTGACCAAAACTGCACATTTTTCGATTAAAATGACAGAGTTATATAGACGATAGATAGTCTGATTACATTGTATTCTTATTTCCATAGTATCACATAGAGATCCTAGGTTTACTTCCGGATCTTGGAAGACATTATAGAGTGTGATGGGTATAAAATTGAATTTCAGTACTGCTTTCCATCCTCAGACTGATGGATAGGCTGAGAGGACTATACAGACACTAGAGGAGATGTTGAGATCTTATGTTCTAGAGTTTCAGGACTCTTGAGATCAATACATACCATTGACAAAATTTTCTTACAACAATCAATATCATAGTAACATTGGTATGGCACCGTATGAAGCTTTATTTGGACAAAAATGTAGAAGTCTGGTATATTAGGATTGCAAAGGGGCAAAAATATTTGAAGGACCTGAATTTGTTCAAGAAACAGTTGAAAAATTTGAGCTGATGAAGAGTAAATTAAAAGCTACCCAGGATAGACAGAAGAGTTATTATGATCATCAAGAAGAGAAATAGAATATAGAGTCGAAGACAAGGTATTTTTAAAAGTTTTGCCTTGAAAAGGAGTAAAGAGATTTGGAAATAAAGGAAAGTTGAGTTCCAGATATGTTGGACCATATGAGATTATAGAGCGAATTAGTCCTTTAGCCTACAAAGTTGCTCTACCTACAAAGTTAGCGCAAATTCATGATGTTTTCCATGTGAATATGCTGAGGATATATAGATCAGATCCTACCCATGTTATACCTGAATTAGAAGAACAAATTTTAGAAAACCTAACCTATATAGAAGAACCTGTACAAATTTTGGATTATAGAACAAAATAGCTAAGAACCATACAGATTCCAATGGTTAAAGTTCTCTGGAAACATCATAATCTGGAATAAGCAACGTGGGAGACTTAGGATAGGATGAGACGTGATTATCCACAGCTTTTAACAGGTACATTTTATATGTATTAAGCACTTGCATTTTCATATAGAAAAGTAAAAAGAACAAAAGAATAGAGAGAAATAGTAATAACAGAGAACAGAAGTGAATTTTGAGGACAAAATTCTTTAAGGGGGAAGATTTGTAACATTCCAATCTTAAAACCTTATTATTAAGTAAACTAATTTATGATTAGGATAATTACTAAAATTAATAAAGAAAAAAATGTAAAAGAAAAAACTGTAAAATATAAGTTAAATAGGAATATTATAAATAAGTTAAGAGTATGAGTTGAGGATTCAACAGAATGAAGTTTGGACGTGAAATTGACAAGGAAATAGCTGAATAACACCCAGGGCGTGCTTGCTGGAAATCAACACGAATTTGCTCATAATGAAGGGCACGTTCGTGTTGAGATTGGCACAAGACGTGCCGAGGTTCTGAGTGTCCCAAAATGCTGAAAAATAGAGCAACACATGGAAAATGAATATTGACACAGGGTGTGTTGGGCATGGCACAGGGCGAGTTGGGCATGACACGGTTGTGCTGACCATAAAAAGTATATATAGGCTTCATTCCAGCTGAAAACAGACACTGAAACAAAAAGAAAACCTAAAGGAAGTGAGAGAGGCTCGGGGAAGGAGAGAAAGTGAGTAAATGTGACCCCAAATTTGACTACCACTTTCGTTCATACATGCATTATCTTATCCCATTAAGTGGTACTCGAACTTGGAAATCATGTGTTGGAAAATAATGACAATTTGAAAAGATGTTATAAAAATTTACATTGCATTACGTTAGGTAAACTTATACAAAGTTTGCGATGAAACATGCTCTAAGAAGATTCATGTGTACAAAATACATAGGGTTATGAAAGAAAAAGGACCGAAATAATTCCATTTCAATGATAACCTAACAAAAGAATGTATTCACTATCACATATGCCTATACAAAGCTTTGTATGATGTGATCAATTCATCCTAGTGCACAGCCCACCTCGGTTTTTCAATATTTTTATCTGATTCAGAGAACCAAAAAGCTTTATATATTAGCGTCCAAAATATCCCCTCAAGTCCCTGCCCACACGGTAGGCATAAAATGTAATGAGTTGTGAAACTCAATAATCAACACTTATAAAAAATGGACAACCATCCCTATTTCATTTTATTCACTTTCATTTCAATTCATAATAAATACAAATTCTCAATTTATTTCATGTTACATCATTTGTTAATCAAATCGTCATCAGACACTCGAACAAACTCAGGTTAAAACCATAAATCCATACTTAAGCATTCCAAAATCAGAAATTCATGCGTGATCAACAATGACTACGCGAGGTGGTAGGCGACTACGCGTTGTCGCTACCACACCACGTAGTTTCGGTGCTAACAAACGCGTGGTCATGGCAAAGTACGCTTGATCACAGCGAGCACGCGTACTTTGCTACCAGCCCATGTGGATCTGATTTCCTGTATGAAAACTCAAGAACAATACTACACATTCTTACCAACACTTTCCTACCACAATTTATCATTTCCATTCAATCATCACCCAACAAAATTCATCCAGGATGATTATATGAATCTATAATATCCAATTTGTTACATACATCCAAAAGTTTGGCACAAAACATATTCAACACAACCACACAACTATCAAGCATACCATATTGCAAGATTCACAAACAAAATCCGAGCATCAATCACTCAAATCATCCATTCACGTTTCCAATCAAATACATCCCATAGTCACAATAGATGTTACATGATGGATGGATATGTATGACTGCAATGCATCTCCTAACATGGTCACCCATGCTTCCAAATTAATTTTAATCTACGCCCTTTCTTGGCCATTATTATTGACGTTTGCAAACGGGCCTCGTTGGCTGGGAGTATCGGTTACAAAGGACTATGGATCCATAGATTTTTACGCCCTTACTTGGCTTGAATTTTGCCCTTACTTGGCCTTAATTTCCTCCTTACTTGGTCTGGCACGCTCGAACACTTTTATGTGTACTTAGTCTTTTCCATTGTCCCACGGTATAATAAGTAATATATACTAACCGTAATTATTCTCCCAAGAGCCATAATCACTCCCTCAATTTATGCTCACTATAAGCCATTATTTCATTTCAACTTTCTCCCAATGAGCCCCATATACATGCATGTTATATGCATAAACCATGCAACCACTAACATGCATTTACCATTCACTCATGCCATGTTTTTCATTCATTGTTGAGTTCAATTCACTAACAATCTCAATACAACCCCTAATTCATTAAGCATAGCCAACAAAGCACAACAACCATCCATCAACCATCTTCAACAAGTGACACAATCTACAACCATTCTCATCACAACTAATATGGTCAAGTAAACTCGTTTATTGAATCAATCATACAATCATCATTCATGATCAACACATTTATTAATAACAAATCACTCATTCCACATTCAAAAAATACAAGTCTAGGGATAAGTTGCATTCATGTTACTTACCTAGCAAGAAACGCCTAACGGCTCGATTAAGAACCTCTCTCACCGTGATTTGGATCTCTTATTAAACAAATTATGAATTTATGTTAATCTCATGTGCATGGACTATGTAAAGACGAAAAATTAGTGATGTTCTTATACATATGTGTTAGGTAGTTCAATTCCTCTTTCTTTCCCTTCTCTCTCATTAATATTATTTCGAACTATCGCATTTAATTCTTCTCACCCACCATCATTAATGGTCCCACAAATTCATTTAGGTATAGTTTTACGTTCCCTACTCTCTAGTGTATGCTAAACATCTTAATTCCTACGTTTCCTTTTCAAAAACCTATCCACTTTTCTTTCTGTACTTCACTCTCCCTCACCATACAACACCCAATTAAAATTGACTATTAAAACACCATCAATAGACTCTAAAGAAACTTACCTAAGCGACGAACTTTGGAAAAGAACTTCGGTCTAGGAAACCCAAACTCGTCACTTTGTAGGGTGTGCTTTCTATCACAAATTTTGGGCACCTAAAACACAATTTAACACCAAAGATGGTTATTATTAGGTAGTATACATGTTAAGCTTTCCAACGAGCTATCATTTTCTCAAATCAGAACTCAAACAAAAAAGATATGTGTTTGGGAAACTAGGGTTAGCAAGAAAAACGGGATCTATCAATAGAAAAGGATGAAGACTTACCAAAACTCGCTCACCAACTGATTTCAGAACTCCCGAATAGTAGGGTTTTGTGAGGAATTATGAACCCCATTTTCGATAAATTCATTTTTCATTAAATCTCAACTTTCGCACCTATTTTTTTTCCTTTTTAAATGACAACTCAATTCAAATTAAGAAAATATATATGTATATGTAAAGAATGGTAGCATGCATTTAATGAAACCAACCCAATAAAAAAGAAATGTCAAAGTATACCGAAGTGTATGGTTTTCGGTTTAAAAGAATGCAAGTGCCAAAGGCCTATACTAACATGTGTAATGGCTGTACAAAATGCAAAAGTGTAATGTATCCAAAATCCACTAGGAGCTGACCTATCTGCAAAGTATCACATGTTTGAGCTCCACCAAAAGAATGTCCCAGCACCGGCTACTGTCACTCTGCACAAATATATACAGCAAAATAAAGGTGAGTATAAAGAATACTCAGTAAGCAAATCCTTATAGTTATTATACTGAGTGCGCAGGGGAACCTTCGGCCTCCGTGGCCTAACCTCCACACAAAGATAATTCTTTAAACTAAATTACCTAACTTTTGTTTCCTCCAAGGAGCACTGTCGTGCCAGATGAGCATGACCCCCGTGCTCTTCCTACCCAGAACAATAGCTTCTGGCATGGTTCATGTCGAATTGACACGACATCGTGCTGACCTACTGATTTAACACTAATAACTCATACATTTCCCTATTTTACTTTAATCAATTCAACTAGCATACACATCATTCTCATTCTTAAACTATGGCATGGTCCAGTCTCAATTCCCTATTTATTCACTTATTTCACAAACATCAAACCACTTAATCAAGATTATATCCAGAATCATAACCAACAATGCAAGCATCCAATCATCATTTACACACACATATACATATACCCATCATCAATCTTACATTCATCCATATAATCAATATCCTAAGTAACAACACCAATTATATCCACACATTAAGTTATTCAATTCATAATCATCTTCACACACACAATTTCCTCATTTAATCCCATAAACACATATATTCATTCATGCCATTAGCATTCCAACTTTCTCGCATAAATATCAATAACAAAGAATTAGTGAATGCATTTATGAGAATGCTAATGCAACCACACAATGCATGCCCCGGGGACTCAATTCGTTTAATGTGCACGTTTAACTCCCATAGTTGGCAATACCCCTTTTATTTGAGCTTTCGCTTAGTTGGCAATACCCCTTATTTGAGTTTCCGCTCGATTAGCAGTACCCCTTATTTTGAGCTTTCACTCGATTGGCAATACACCTTTTTCATGTTAAGCTCTCGCTTGTTTAGCAATACCCCTTAATGAACATACAATTATGATCATCACATGTACATATGACATGCATGTATGAAATGCAATCCATTTTGATAAACCTCATTAACATAATGTCATTATCCAACGAAATGCACAAGAACATGCTATTAACAAATTCCACATATTTGAAGTTCAATCTTACTATCCTTCCAAGAACACCTTTCTGCCATTACATGTCACATAGAACATTTAAACATACCATTTTCATACAAACATATAGCTCTTCAAAGCAAGATACTAAACTCATGCAAAAACAATCCACTCATATATAGTCCATCATTCAAAAAACATCCACACACATATAATCAACCATTCATAATAAATTCACAAAGGTAAGTGGCAAGGCACTTACCTCGAGTTCCAAAATTCAATCCGTCGCCCGATTCCCGAGTTGAGTTCTGAATGCCATTACCTACACATATATAATCACATTTTTTATCATTCAACATACAATGCACCTTATTCTAACCTTCCCTACAGATTTTCCCTAAAATCCCAAAACTTCCCTAAAACCCACTCTCTTAAATCTCACCAAATTTTATGTTTTAGGGTTAAAAGCTTATGGAATCATAAAATACAATGAACACCTATCATAACCCTACAAAATGCAGCTATTTTCAAGCACATTTCAAATTATGATTTAGAAATTTACCCTCTGTCCCGTCTCTTTAAAACCTAGCGAGAGGAGGGGTCGATTGGAGGTGGATGTGTTGTTAATCAACTGGAAATCTGCTTTTTGTAAGAAGATTTGATGTCGTGTCCCCCCTTTTCTCGCACGGTCTGGGCAGGGCTCGTGCCCACAACTCGTGCCAACCTTCCCAGCAGCGACGAGCACCCTCCGTGGCATGGTTGTGTCGAGACCGTGCTCATCTGCTGCTACTGTGAATTTATAGCAGAGTTGGCAGTTTTTAACTTCAGTTTCCATGATTATTTCCATCTAATTTAATTACAACAAATTTTGGGGCGTTGCAGCTCAATTCTAACTTAAACAACGCATTCGACTTAAAATAAGTTAGGTTTTCTTTTAAATCCAAACACATAACTCAAACAACAACATCCTAACTCAATTCTAAAACTTAAACCCCAAACATTCCAACTTAGCACTCAAACTTAAAACATCAACAAGGGTTAGAAACATACCTCAAACATATCAAGTCTCAAAAAACAAATGTGGGTACTACTCCTGCATATCCCTCTCCACCTCCTAAGTCGCCTCCTTAGGTGAGTGGAAACTCCACTTCACCTTTACCATAAGAATCTCCCAATTCCTCAACTTTTGGATCTGCCGATCCAATATCTCCACTAACTCCTCCTCATAGGTGAGATCCTCTAAAATCTCTAAATCTGGAGTGCTAAGCACATGACTCAGGTCAGAATGATACCTCATCAACATCGACACCTGAAATACATTATGGAGTCGGGACAGTTCCTCCTATAACTGCAACCAATATGCAAGCAGCCCAACCTTCTCAATAACCTCATACGGTCACATGTATCTCGGGCTCGACCTTCCCTTCTTCCCAAATCAAATTACGCCTCTCCAAGGTGACACTATCAAGAACACTTGGTCTCCGACCTCATGTGTCACCTCTCTATGGTGCCGATGAAAGTAACTCTTCTGGTAATCCTGGGCAGCCTGCATACACTTCTTCACCATATTCACTTTCTCGAGAGTCTGATGCACTAAATCCAGCCCCTTTATCTACCGTAGACCCTCAATTTCCCAATATGTTGGACTCCGGCATCTCCGCCCATTTAACGCCTCATAAGGCGCCACCTCAATACTCGAGTGGTAGCCATTATTGTACACAAACTCTATCAATTGTAGATGATCATCTCAGCTACCTATGAACTCCAACACACATTCGCTCAACATATCCTCTACGGTCTGAATAGTCTGCTTAGACTGACCATTAGTTTGAGGGTAGAATACGACATTAAATCGCAGTCTGGTACCCATAGCATCCTGTTAGCTCCTCTAGAAATGTGAAGTGAACTGTGGATCTATATCCAATACAATCGACACAGGCAAACCATGTAATCTTACAATCTCTACAACATACAAGCTTGCCAGCTTGTCCAAGGTGTCATCCTGTCAAATCACCATGAAGTGTGTAGATTTTTTCATTCTGTCTACTATAACCCACACGACATCATGCCTCCTGAATGTCCTCGGCAACCCCATAATAAAATCCATTGTCACCTTCTCCCATTTCCACTCAGGGATCTCCAAAGGCTTGAGTTTCCCTGCTGGAGCTTGATGTTCTGCCTTGATTTGTTGGCAAGGCAGACATCGAGCTACAAAGTCAGCAATCTCCCTCTTCATATTCACCCACCAATACATCCTTCTTATGTCTCGATACATCTTGGTGCTACTCGGATGCACTAAAAATAGGGAGGAATGGGCCTCTGCCATTAGAACCTCCTTGACCTCAGCTAAGTCAGTAACACACAATTTATCCCCGTAATACAACACTCCCTCATCATCTAACCTATGCGGGGTAGTTGATTTCCCATTCCTTACTTTCCTCTTTATCTTCATCAAGTGCTCGTCCTCCTTCTGCCTCTCTGCTATTAAGTCTCTCATTTGGGGTCAGACCTGAATGTTTGCTAACATCTCTCCCTGAACCAATTCAAGTTGCACTCTCAATGCTCTCAATGTAAATAAGGATTTTGCCTTATAAGTCACTTAATCCTCTTCCTCTATACCCTCCTGGCTTAATGCATCTGTAACCACATTAGCTTTACCTGAATGGTAGTCGATAGTGCAATCATAGTCCTTGAGGAGCTCAATCCACCTCCTCTGTCTCAAGTTCAACTCCCGCTGTATAGTGATCTATTTTAGACTCTTGTGATCGGTCAAAATCTGGAAGGTCTCGTCGTACAAGTAATGCCTCCACACCTTTAAAACATAAATGATGGAGGCCAACTCTAAATCATGGGTCGGATAATTGACTTCATCCTGTCTCAACTGTCTTGAAGTGTAGGCAATTACCCTCCTATTCTGTATCAACACTCCTCCCAATGTCGCTTTAGAAACGTCCGTATAAACAATAAATCCTCCACTATCAGTCGATAATACAAGTACTGGAGCCTCCACTAGCGTCTTTTTCAACTCCTGGAAGCTTTCCTCATAACTCTCATTCCAAATGAACGGGGTGTTCTTCTTCAAAAAATTGGTCATCGATCTTGCCAACTTGGAAAAATCAGCGATGAACCTCCGATAATGGCCTGCCAATCCCAAGAAACTATGTTACTCCGTCGCATTCCTAGGAGTCTCCCACTCCTGTACTGCTTTTATCTTACTGGGATCTAACATCACACCCTTGACCGAAATGACATGTCCCAAAAATACAACCGCTCTCATCCAAAACTCACATTTCTCGAACTTAGTATACAACTATTTCTCCTTTAGTATCTCCAACACCTCTCTTAGGTGCCCCTTATGCTCCAAATGATCTCGAGAATACACCAGCACATCATCTATAAAGACAACTATGAACTGATTCAAGTACGACTGGAAAATCTTATTCATCAAAGCTATAAAGGTTGTTGAGGCGTTAGTCAACGCGAACGACATCACAATGAACTCAAAGTGGTCGTAACGAGTCCTAAACGCGGTCTTAGGAATGGAGCTCTCTCCACTCGCAACTACAAGTACCTTGATCTCAAATCAATCTTAGAGAACAACGTGGCTCCCCTAAACTGATCTATCAAGTCATCAATCCTCGTTAGTGGATACTTATTCTTCACCGTTAATATATTCAGCTGCTGGTAATCTATGCACAACCGCATGCTCCCATCCTTCTTTTTAACAAATAATACCGTAGAGCCCCATGATGACACACTCGGCTGGATGAAACCCTTTTCCAGAAGCTCTTCTAACTGCCTCTTTAAGTCTGTCAACTGTACCGCTACCATCCGATATGGAGCTAACGAGACTGATGCTTCCCTTGGCACCATCTCAATCACAAAATCCACCTCTCTCTGTGGCGGTAAACCCGACAAATCATATGGGAATACCTCTGGATACTCCCTCACTATCTCCACATCACCAACTCCTAGCTTTTTCTATCCCACATCAGTCAAACATCCCAAATACGCCTCGCACCTACCTCTAATCAACCTTGCTTCCATTGCCACTGAAACCAAGCAGGAAGGTATAACCTTCAGCTCACCCACAAGTAAAACCGTCTTCTCACCATCAACCTCTACCATTACCTCCTTCGCGTAGTAGTCAACCATTGCTTTATTTTGGGATAACCAATCCGTCCCCAATATTAGCCCAAAGTCTGTCATCCTGATCACTATCAAATTTGGAACATAACTCAGCTCCCTAATCTTCAGCTCAGTTCCTTAACACCCTGTCCACTATAACAATGCCCCCGACTGACATGGACACAACTACAACATACCCCAGAGACTCTACACTACCCCCAAATCGCTCTACAACTTACTCACTCACAAACGAACAGGTAGACCCAAGGTCAATCAATACTAATGTAGGAAGTGCAGAAATAAATATAATACCGGTGATCACATTAGGATTGATTGTCACCTCATCACGTGTCATTGCATACACACGTGCCTAAGACGCAGCTGCGGTCTAAGAAGCTCCTCTGCCTTTCACAGTAGCACTCCAAGTCCTACCACCTCTACTCTATCTACACTAGTAGTAGGGGCTCCCCTATTATCTCCCACACTGCTCTGCCCCGATACTATTCTACCCTCATCTCTCATCTTCTAGTAGCAGTGTTTGATATGGTGTCCCAGCTTGTTGCAGTAACAAAAAAGCCGGTGAGTGTCTACCCCGGTGTGTCCTCCAACACTCTGATGTCTAGAAGCTGGGGGTATAAAGGTGTGGCTCCCCCTACTCCCAGCTCCACTCCCTTTCCTACTGCCACCTCTTCTAGTACTCCTAAGGGGCATGAGACCTGTACTCTACTGCCTACCATAGCACTGGAACTACTTGATTTTTTCTATCTCTTGACCTCTGCACGTCCCTCCTCAATAATAAGCTCCTCATCTATGAGTGTTGTCTCTAGTAACATTTCGTAAGTAGGTGGCTTTATAGCAATACAGGTGCGAATATTAAACTGCAACCCCTTCTCAAACCTGTCCCTCTTCTGGACATCAGTGGCCACATCCTCTAGCGCATACCTGGAAAGTCTGGTAAACTGAGCCTCATACTCAGTGATGGTCATATCTATCTGCTTCAGTTCTAAGAACTCTATCTTCTTCTTGCTGAGGTAATGTTCATGGGTATATTTCTTGGCAAACTCTCTCTGAAATTCAGCCCAAGTGAGTGTAGGGGGATCATTCTGACTCTTGGGGACTGCTTCCCACCAATACCATGCTTCTTTCTCTAGTAATGAGGTAGTGTACCTAAGCTTTTGCTCGGGCATACATCTACACCGGTTAAGGATCTGCTCTTTGTATCGAAACCAATCCTCAGCCTCAGCGAGATCAGTGGTCCCCTTAAATGATTTGGCGCCCTGCTTGCGTACCTTAAAAAAGTTACTATCAAAATCGAGGCCTTCCTTCTGTTGGCCTCCCTGCGGTGCCCTCTGTTGGCCACCCTACTAACCTCCCTACTGACCCCACATCTTTTGTAACAAGGCATAGTAAAACTGGGTGTGGGCTGGGTCAAAAGGTGGTATAACACCAGGTGCAAGTGGTGCTCCATCGGGTGTAGGTGGTGCTCCGTGTCCTGGGAGAAGTCCCTATCCCTGCACGGACTCCTGGGACTTGGCATAAACCTCGTGTGATACATCCTCTATAGGTCGTAGACAAATCATCATTTGATAGTTTCATGAAATACAATGCAATGAAAACAAATTTTTGGTACAGTCCACGGGGAATCTAATCCTCGCTCTGATACCACTAATACGTGAACCCCATTTTCGGTATATTCATTTTTCATTAATTCTTAACTTTCGCACCCATTTTTTTCGTTTTTAAATAACAACTCAATTCAAATTAAGAAAATTTATATGTATATGTAAAGAATGGCAGCATGCATTTCATTAAACCAACCCAGTACAAAAGAAATGTCAAAGTATGCGGAAGAGTATGGTTTTTGGTTTAAAAGAATACAAGTTCCAAAAGCCTATACTAACATGTGTGTGGCTATACAAAATGCAAATGTGTAATGTATCCAAATCCACTAGGAGCCGACCTATTCGCAAAGTATCACACGCTCGAGCTCCACCAAAAGAATGTCCTAGCACCGTCTACTGTCGCTCTGCACACATATACACAGCAAAATAAAGGTGAGTATAAAGAATACTCAGTAAGCAAATCCGTATAGTAATTATGTTGAGTGCGTAGGGGAACATTCAGCCTCCGCGGTTTAACCTCCACACAAATATAATTCTTTAAATTAAATTACCTAAATTTTATTTTCTCTAGGGAGCATGGTCATGCAAGATGAGCATGACCCCCATGCTATTCCTGCATAGAACAACAGCTTCTGGCACTAGTCGTGTCGAATTGACATGACATCGTACTGACCTACGAGTTTAACACTAACAACTCATACATTTCCCTAGTTTAATTTAATCAATTCAACTAGCATACACATCATTTTCATTCTCAAACTATGGTATGTTCCAGTCTCAATTCCCCATTTATTCATTTATTTCACAAACATCAAACTACTTAATCAAGATTAGGTCCACAATCATAACCAACAACGCAAACATCCAATCATCATTTACACACACATATATATATATATATATACCCATCATCAATCTTACATTCATCCATATAATCAATATCCCAAGTAATAACATCAATAATATCCACACATCAAGTTATTCAATTCATAATCATCTTTACATACACAATTTCCTCATTTAATCCCATAAACACATATATTCATTCATGCCATTAGCATTTCAATGTTCTTGCATAAATATCAATAATAAGGAATGAAGGAATGTATTTATGAGAATGCTAATGCAAGCACACAATGCATGCCCTAGGGACTCAATTCGTTTAATGTGCACGTGAGAGATTTAACTCCCATAGTTGGCAATATCCCTTTTATTTGAGCTTTCACTCTGTTGGCAATACCCCTTATTTGAGCTTCAGCTCGATTGGCAATATTTTGCTCGATTGGCAATACCTCTTTTTTCATATTGAGCTCTCGCTCATTTGGCAATACCCCTTAATGGACACACAATTATGACCATCACATGTATATATGACATGCATGTATGAAATGTAATCCATTTCAATGACCCTCATCAACATAATGTCATTATCCAACCAAATGCACAAGCACATGCTACTAACAAATTCCATATATTTGAAGTTCAATCATACTATCCTTCCAAAAACACCTTTCTGCCTTTACATGTCACAAAGAACATTTAAACATACCATTTTCATACAAATATAGAGCTCTTCAAAACAAGACACCAAAATCATGCATAAACAATCCACTCATATATAATCCAACATTCATAAAACATCCACACACATATAATCAACCATTCATAACAAATTCACAAAAGTAAGTGCCAAGGCCCTTACCTCGGGTTCTAAAACTCAATCCGTCGCTCGATTACAGAGTCGAGTTCCGAATGCTGTTACCTACACACATATAATCACATTTCTTGTCATTCAACATACAATGTACCTTATTCTAACCTTTCCTACTGATTTTCCTCAAAATCCCAAAACTTCCCTAAAACCCTAATCTCTTAAATCTCACCAATCTTGTATTTTAAGGTTAAAGGCTTATGGAATCATAAAATACAATGAAAAACTATCACAAACCTAACAAGTGCAATTATTTGCTATCACATTTCAGATTATGATTGAGAAATTTACCTTCTTTCTCGTCACTTTAAAAACTAGCCAGAGGAGGGATCGATTGGAGGGCGAATGTGTTATTAATCCGCTGGAAATCTTCTATCTATGGGTAGATTGGATGTTTGGAAGACTATAAAATGATGGTTTGAGAGTTTTGGAAGGGTTTTGAATGAAAAATGAAGAATGATGCGCAGTTCTATCTTAAAACAGATGTCAGGCATGGCCTTAGGCACGGGTCGTGCCTCAGGTCGTGTCCCGCCTTTTCTCGCACGGTCTGGGCACAACACGTGCCCATAACTCGTGCCAACCTTCCCAGCAGCGACAAGCACACTCCATGGAACGCTCGTGTCGAGCTCGTGCTCATCTGCTGCTACTGTGAATTTACAGCAGACTTGGCAGTTTTTAACTTCAGTTTCCATGATTATTTTCGTCTAATTTAATGACAACAATTTTCGGGGCGTTACAACAATGTTTGTGATTAGGGTTTTTAGCTTTGGCGAGAGAGTATGGAGAGTCAATGAACGTGTGGGTGAAGGAAAGGGAAGAAGAGCGAAGGTTTTATAAAGGTTAACCGATTGGACGGTTATGCCCTTTTGGTTATTTACTTCATAATCTTCTTTCCCGCTCAGTTCCACCGATTATGATTATGATTATGATTCTTATTATTATTATTATTATTATTATTATTATTATTATTATTATTATTATTATTCCTAACGTATAATTTCATGCATCACTTCCCACTCTCCTACTGAATTTTATTTTAAACATTTTGCGAAAAAATTATTCTCATTTCTTCTACTTATTTTATTTTAAATTTAATTTAAATGGAAATTTTAGGGCGTTATAGTAAAGGATTCAAAAAACAGGTACAATATATAGAATTGATTGTAGAATCGAGTAGAGAATTATCTGGTATAGTTAGAATATAAGAATTTGGAGATAATAACAAGTATTTATGAAGTTTCCATATATACGACTATGAGAAAAGTTAGTTTTAAGTAAGAACAGTTATCGATTAATGTTATAGGGGGTTAGTAGGATTGAATAGGAGCATGCATATGGATATATATATTGTGAATTTAATTTTATAGCAAGATTCGTATATGTTATTATAGGACAAAAGAGCAAGAGAGCCAGACAGGACACGAGTACCCACCAGTCTGAGTATTTCAGTTGACAGGTGAGTAGTCTAACTCACTATTTGGCTAAATTAAAATATGATTAGAACTTTCTATGCATTGCAAATATGATTGAAGTTCAAATGATAACAAATTTATGCATATGAATATGAAATAAAATGATGTGCATAGGTGATTGGATACGATATGATAGATGATGATACATTATACGATATGGTATTGGTGAGGTGATTCATATGAAATGATAGGTGATGATATGCTATATGATATGGTATTGGTGAGCTAATTAGATTGGTGATTATTATGATCGATCATTAGAGACAGAAAGGAGATGGTAGATTATACAAGATGCAGTTATAGTTTTTTATATTACTTGTTTACAAAGTTATTATTTTTGAAATATATGATTTCATAATAGATATGTGATAAGATGCAAACATCATGATAGAATTACAATTGTTGAATTGATAATATGATTGAAATGAACATGGTTGTTTATTAAATTATTGACTATTCACTGAGCCTACAACTCATGCAACTGCAATTTTTTATTTGAAGACCTGATTATGAGCTAGCATTCTAGACTATTCAGGTGGGTCAACTGCTATTCCTGCATTTTTTGTCTCTTCACTAGACACCAGATAGTAGTTGTTTTGATAGACATCTAAATGTTGTGTGTACTTTGGATGTGATGTGGATAGTTATGTTTGATGTTAGGTTTTTTGAGATGATTGTTGATATGTGGTTGACTTTTCGTTAATATATATATATATATATATATATATATATATATATATATATATATAT
>CANYCX011207839.1:0-10568 GCA_948193385.1 Breynia disticha f. nivosa
ATTAAATGTCTATTTTTTAATATTTTTTCAATTGAAATCAATTGAAAGAGTGTTTTGAGGAAAAATGTGATTAATTACAATGTAAATTATTGAAACAATCTGATTCAATCTATTGAAAATGTGGAGAATCAATAAATTATTTGGAAAAAATTTTCATAAATACGACTTTAAAATACATGTTGTGTTATTTGTCATTTGTATTCGTTACTGTTTGTTTTCAAACAATTGTTAACATTTAATCAATTTAGATAATTGTGGTTCAAATTAATATAATAAATGTTAAAAATTTTTCATTTGTTGTAAAAAAAACTCATTTATGTTCATGTTATTTTAAAAAATATTCAAATTAGTTAAATTTTGTGTTAATATGATCAGTTATCTTCATGTTAACATAAGTTGATATTTATTCATATAAAAAGGCATTTAAATTAGTTTAGTTTTCGTTTAATATGGACAATTTAGATCAATTATGTTCAACTATGTATTAATTCATTATTGTTTTAACTACATAAAAAAGTGTATAATTATGATCCAAAGTGTTCATATAAGTTCATATGGACATGAATATTCAAAAAAATCTTAAATGTATTCAATTTAGTTAAATTTTGTTTAATTATGATCAATTATATTCATGTTCATGTTCATGTTCAAATTAGTTCATATATTTTAATGTATCCATGAAAAAGATCAAAAAATTATAAAAGTGTTCAAAATAGATCAATTATGTCCAATTTAGTTTAATTATGATCAACCACGTATTAATTCATTATTGTTTCAACTACATAAATAGAAGTGTACAATTTTGATAAAAAAATGTTTTAATTAGTTCAATTTCATTTTATGCAGGAACAAAAGATGTAGAATATACAGGTTTTGGTGACAATAGTTGGGGGACAAATGACAATTATCAATACTACAAAGCAATTGAAATCTTGTTACCAATTAACGTCAATTACAAGACTCTCTGCGAAACACATCAAACATCCTGCATAATGTCAAATAAGTACAACTCTGATCAGCTAAACAATTAGTTAAAAAAGGTACGATTTCGATTAAAAAAGTACAAATATGAACAGATTTGATATACGGAAGACCCTAAATTAGAAACTAAGAACAAATCAAACATCTTGCATAGTATTCAAATAAGTAAAATTTTGATCGAATGAAGCAAATTTCAAATTATGCAGATTAGTTCAAAAAGGTACATATTCAATCAATGAGCAAAATATAAAAAATATAAAAAATAAGAACAAAATAATTTAAATCTACAAAGTGCAAACTAGTTAGAATATAGAATAAACAAAAAAAGATATATCAAAAGAACAAATTTGATCAATTGATCAATACAATATATAAAAAACAAAAAAACAGGTCAGAAAGGATCAATGATGCTGTTATGTTGCGTGTTAAGAATATTTAAAAAATATTTCATTAATTGATTTAATGCAAACTTCCCTAAATAATCTCTAATGCCATATAATATAGTCATTTGAGTATAATTATAGAAAGTCAAACATATATGAATATTTTCACAAAAGAAAATTTTAGCATGTGCATATATGTAAAAAAAAATCAATTAAGGGTATTTTTTAAAATAGAAAAACTAAAGAAGACAAGCTATTTAATTAGTTCCAATAAATTGATATTCTAGAACTTTCTTCCTTTAAACTTTTTTTTTCTCTTATTCTTCCTCTCCAGCATTTTTTTTCCTCTCATCTTTTTCTCATCTTTCCTTTATCAACCATATTTTTTGTATCCTCTTATCTTTTAATTAGTTCCAATAAATTAGTTCCAATAAATTTTAGTAACTTTGTTTTTATATTATTTATTCATACTTTTATTTGTAGATTTTGATTATTTTTCTTGTTTTTATTTCTTATTTTTTTTGTTTTTATGTGTTTAAATCTGAGGGCCTTAGTAAATTTACTAAGGTCATTGTATTATCTATTTTTTATAAAATATTTTTCTAATAGGATATTAAATATCAACTTTATAGAAGTTTGTTACAATATGTATTTATAGTTTTATGGGAACATATTTCATTGTCGTTATCTATTTGTATATTAAATATGTCTGTTTGTATATATTAACTATCAACTTTATATAGCTTTGTTACAATATGTGTTTTTATTTTCATGGGAATATATTTCAAATATAATTTTTTATTAATATTTCATAGGTTTTATCTGAATATAAACTTCATTTAAAGTTGATATAATTTTTTCATTTATGCTTTTTAAATTTTTACATAAACATATTGTAAACTTAAGTACTTTTTTTTGGTTTTATACTAGTTTTCTCAATATTTTT
Source organism: Breynia disticha f. nivosa (assembly GCA_948193385.1). NCBI lineage: Eukaryota > Viridiplantae > Streptophyta > Magnoliopsida > Malpighiales > Phyllanthaceae > Breynia > Breynia disticha. The sequence continues at coordinate 2,311 of CANYCX011207839.1, forward strand.
TATATGATTGACTTTATATATTTGAACTTAATCTCAACTTTAAATAAACTTGTAATAATTTTTTTTACATGTGTTCATCTATATTAGTATACTTTTTAGTTGGTTATATCTTCATAGAAATATTTATGTTAATATATGTTGTTAATTTGATGTTGAAGTTGATTGAGTGGAGAATGTGTTTTAAATTTTATGTTTTTGTTGATTGTTTTTGTAGTTCTTTCTAAATTTGATTATAAACTCAAGGCTAAGACAAACATTAATACAAATATTATTTAGGATTGTGAAACCTTTGATGTAAAATAAATTGGCTTACAATGTGGCAATATACCTAATTATTTGTGACAATAGAAATTGACTTATAAAAACTTTTTTTTTCTAAAAATTACAAACCTGCTAAAATGTCAAATCAAGTAGGTTAAACTCGTATTCATCTAACACCCTTATTACTCAATCCAACTGGTTTGACTTTAGTAATAAAACACAAATAAGGAATATTATTGTTCGCTTCTCTAGAATGTACATCAGAGACTAGAACTGTCAAGTTGTGCTAGATGTGTCATAACAATGTTGTGTTATTTTTTTTTATCAAATGTGATTATTTGTGGCATAAACATTACAAAAATTCAATTTATATTGTTCGTGTCATGTATAAGCATCTACTCACAAATCGTATTATCGTGTCATAAATTGACAGCTCTATCAGAGACATTAGCATTAATAAAGTCTTCATACAGAGTTCAAAATAAAACAAATGCACGAAGCTGGATACTAACACATTAGTTGAGGTAAACATATACGCTTTCTGTTCCTTTAACTTTGTTAATTTCGCATTAAAATCTTATTAATTAAATATTATCAATTTATCTTTTTTTATCAATATTTTTTCTGAAAGACCCCCAATTATCCCAATTAATTATTTTGGTTCATTCTCTTTTTTAGTGATTGCTTTATTTAGAAGGATAGAATAAATCATTTTATACTCTATTTATTAGCTTTCTTAATTTGTGTGAAAAATCTAAATTGACAAAATTTAAAGAACAGTGGGAGTAACTAACTAAAATGATAAGGTGTAAAATGAATAAAAAGTTGTTTTGCAGACTCATGTGCATGAGCTGTACACATCAACTTTTACACACCTCGTCAAGTTTATACAAAAACTAGGCTCAACTTGAGCATGAATTCCTAAAAAAATTATATATAATCGTGAAGCCTAATGAAGGGTCAATTCGTTTCAAGTGCTTATTAAAGACTAAATTTTCAGTGATAAGTATAGCAACCTGGCAACCATACCATAATACCATAAGTTGATCAATATTATTGCCTAAAATCTTTCACCAAGTGGGAGATCCGAATTAACTAAACACTCCAACTCTCTTGCTTTTGTATGATGCTTCTAAAAAAAGATCTTAACATACTTCTTTACTTCTTACAACACTCCAAATTAATTAGCCTATTAATCATTTAATTAACCTTTTTATTAACTTGTAATACTGAATTATTTAAAACATTTTCATATAATAGTATTTTTATTCTATTTATGCAACACCCTAAATTTCTTATTTAATTAAAATATAGAAATGAAATACTGAGAAAAATGAGAATAATTTTTTTGCAAAATGTTTAAAGTAATAATTCGATGGGAATGAATTGGGAATTGACTTACGGAGTTCTAAATTAGAGAAAATAAGAAGCGGAGTTAGTTGGACTGAGCGGAAAAGAGGATTATGGAGGGTATAGTGAACCAAGATCAAAAGGGACAAAACCGTCCAAACCAAGTAACCATTAAAAACCTTAGGGTGTGTTCATTATCAGAAAACTGTTTTTCAGTTTTCTATCTCTAATTTTCTTAGTTTTCTATTTCAAAGAAAATCATAGAAAATTTAGAGAACATTTTCAAAAGATGACTCTTTTTTATTTTATAATACTAAAAAACTTAGTCCAAATTCAACCAATTTTTTTAAAAAATTCAATAAAAAATATCAAAAATATATAATTTATGATTTTTTTCAACTAATTTTTCATAATCAAATTGAAAAAATATCTCAGATTTCATATTAAAAATTATTAAAATATATAAGGCAATAATATTTATAAACCCTCTCTACAATCACTTTACTAGAAAAAAGAAATGATATTTTTAAATTTGTGAGATAAAAAAGTTTTAGCGTATTTTCTAGTTTTCTAACTCAGAAAATTCTAGAAAACATGCTCCATTTTATAAAAGAAAACTGTGGAAAACTACTTTTATTAGTTTTCAAACTTTATTTATAATTTGGAAAACCTTGTTTTCCATTTTTCTTAAAAAAATAGTTTGAACATGTTCTCTAATTTTCCAATTTTCACAGAAAAATTTTCCAGAACAGTAAGGGCGAAATATTCATCATCATCTTTTCTCACGAAACCCTAGCAGAGTTCTGAAATCGGTTAGTGATCAATTTTCGGTAAGAAATCATCATTTTCTTTCTTGTCAATCCCTTTTCTTCCTAACCCTAGTTTTTCGACCACATATATCTCTCTATTTAGCTCCGATTTGCTCAAATGATGGCTCGTTGGAAAGCTTAACATGTCCACTACTTACTAGTAACTATCTTTGTGTTAAATCGTGGTTTAGGCACACAAAATCGTTGGTAGAAGGAAAACCTTGCAAAGTGGCAAATTTGGGGTTTTCGTGATCGAAGCTTTTCTGTGTTTAATCACTTAGGTAAACTTCTTTGGAGTCCATTGATAGTGTTTCACATATCAATTTAATTGGGTGTTAAATGTTGAGGGAGATGGAAGCAAAGGTAGGAAGATGGTTAGGGTTTTAAAGGGGGAAGAGTAGGATTTAGGATGTTTACCATATGTGGGAGAGGAAGGATCATAAAACTATACCTAAATAAATTTGTGGGAAGCATTAATGAGGGTTGGTGTGAAGAATTGATTGTGGTAGTTGGGAAAGAACATTAAGCAGAAAGAGAATTGTATGAAAGAGAGATAAGGAGGAGCAAATAAATTAAAACAACATGCATGTCATAAAGTATTTTCTTTCGTTTCGTATGATTTCATGAATTCTAGATTAATGTGAAACCATGATATTGATAATAGGAAATCTGAACAGCGGGAGAGGTTCTTTTTGATATGATTATGAATGAAGTGTGTTGATGCTATAACCGTGATGGTCGAGTATGATGGATGTGTTGAGATTTAGTGTTGTTGATACGTGAGTTTGTGTTGAGCAAGGTTGAGTTTGTTTTGGTATTGATTGTGAATTATATGTATATTTGAGAATGCAAATTCATTATGGGAAGTTGTCCATATTGATAGTGTTGCTTATTGAGTTTCACAACTCATTGCATTTTATGCCTGCCACATTGGTAGGGACTTGAGGGGATCCGTCGTGAAGCTAGAGGAATATATTGCTTGCTCCAACTCGTTCGCAAAGAATCAAAGAACCGAGGTGGGCTGTGCACTAGGGTTGGTTTTGAATACAGATCATACAAAGTCTTTCTATTGAATATTTGATAGTGCAAACATTCATTTTGTTGGGTTATAATCGAAATGGAGTCTATTGGGTTTCTTTTCTTTTATAACCCTATGAACTTTTGTAAACCTTGTAAATTTTTGGGATATCCCCATAAGTTAGTCCTATATAGTTTTATGTAAAGAAATGAAAGGATCCTTATTTCTATATCATTATATTTTTCCCAACTGTTAGTTTCAAATTATTATTTTCAAAATTTATGATGTCCAAGTTCGAGTACCACTTGAAGGGAAGAAAAATAAATATATGAAAGAAAGTGGATTCAAATTTGGGGGTCACAATTTATTTATTAATCACACACTATTTTAACATATAATAATATAAAGCACGACCTTAGGCACGATTTAGAGCATGACCTATGTTAGTGTAACATGTCCCATGGGCACAGCCCCGTGCTATACTAGCAAGCCCCTTGTTCAACTACAACACGATGCCTATATGGTTAGGCATGACCCGTGTGGAACTATTGTATATCAGTATATCAATCAAATCAAATGTCAACCTAAAATCAGTCAAACATATATCTTATATCATATAACATAAACCCAAGATCGAACATAATACGTGCTGGCTATTAACATGCAACTCAACCTAATCTAACATATGAATATCTTTGTATAATCTTGTCATATATCATATAAACATATCACACACATAACATGCAAACATCCGTCTATACATATCTATGTGTAAACATGTCTTGGTGTAGAGAGAGGGTGCTAAGAAGTGATAACTGACCCACCTGCTAGTAAACCTTGGAGATTAGCTTCTAGCTATCTACCTAAACCTAATTAAAATCAAATTATACATATCGTCCATTGGTGAGTTACAAACTCAGTCAGTAATAATTTCATGACTAGTTTATTAATTCATATCTTTAACTGATACTAAAATTCTGAAATATATATATATATATATATATATATATATATATACATACACGTGTATGCACGTATATTTTATTTTACAAACATCTAAAATGTATTAATTCATATTTCAATGAACCTATAATAAAAAATCTGTATAATTATCATATATTCTATATTAGTTTCTATTTCACTGAATCTGTAATCAGTATAAATTATTATTTCACTGAATTTGTATTCTGTATTAATTCATGTAGTCTGTATAAATATCGCATGTAATCGTATAATAAATATGCACTCGTCCTCTACAATATCCAACTGTCCTCTACAATTAGTTCTTACCAACATGTAACCTGTACACAGGTCCAACCATCCTCTACAATAACCTATACAAATCCACTCATCCCTTACAATATCCAATCTTCCTCTACAATAACCTGTACGCATGTCTATACATATATCACATATAATCATTCATTCAACACATATCATATATATATATATATATATATACATAATCTGTGATAATCGTAATAACTGAAATATTGATCATAAACCTGCATTAAATCATATGTAAAAATATCATTTGAATTCACTAAATATATGATTACGTACCTGTATAAATAAATTCGATTGTTGTGTAACTGTCTAATTTTATTCGTCTACTTGCATGCATTTGTTCAATCATATCTGTATATATGCATATGAACATGTAAATCATTCATCACATATAATCATTCTATATTTAGCTATATTTAAAGCTGGTTTGGATTACTCACCTATATATCCGTAATATCCGGGGTTACTCTACCTGATCATGTATTGTTGTCTAAACAATATTCCTTTATTTGCCTGTGATCGTTTATACTGAGTTTCTTGGTTCCACGTATCAATTTCCTTTATTTCTCTCCCTTGATCAATTTCTCTTATTCTCTTTTTCTCTCTATTTTTCCTTTTCTTTCGTTTTCTGTTCAAAATTCGAGATATATATCATTCATCCGATCAGCACAACCTGTGTTGATGTTAGTATGGCTAGGGTTGAATATGGACATTTGACCCTGCTTACATTTCCAACGTTTTCTACATATTTGATAGCTCAACATAGTCGTGTCATTAATTATCAGAACGGTCTGTGTTAACTAGCATGACCTATCCACACTAGCACGATCATTGTACTGATATAATTTTCTAAAAAATATAGTTGTGTTCATACTTGAACACAGTCGTTCTCATATTTTCTAAAGAGCATGACCACCGTGTTGATATGATGCCTACCGTGTTGGTCACCTAAATTCAACCTGTACAAATTCTAACTGTATTTCATCAATAATTTTACTTGTAATATAATTTGAACATATGCTAAAAACACAACATATTCAATTATTCCTGTTTTTTGTGTTTATTTCACTAATTATAGACTATCAGGATAGAAATGTTATAGTTCTTGCTAATTAATGAGATCAATTTCTTCTAAAAAAACACAATTTTTAGATTTGGGTCCCTTAGTGTTGTTGCAATTTGCATATTCTGCATCCGGATAATAATCAAGATTTGAAAAAGAGCTAATATCATACTAACATTCTTTATAAATTGCACCCTTCAAGTAAGGCAAGACATACATAGGTCCTTCTAAATGTGACTTGCAAGGTTTGTTCATGAGCTGATTTAGATAATTTACAATAAAGCTAATGTCTGAACAAGTTAAGTTCATAAACTTTAATTATAAGATCACATATCTAAGAACAATATAGCTTTTGCTTTAATTATAAGATTAAACCTTGCCTTTTGTTTTCTTACGTACAATTTTATTTCAATGAAAACTTAACAGTCTGTTTACATGTAGAGAGGATAGTTTGGAATTTTGTTCTGGGATTAAACCATTGTCCATTTCATTTTTTTGATAACAGAGCAACCAAAGGCCAACTATAGCACCATCAATCAGGGATATGTTCCCCCATCTCTATCAAATTCCAAGAGATGGATCAAATCCATTGGGGCATTGTGAAGATAATGAACTCCCCTAGGTAACGAAAGATCCTTCTTGGCTAAGGCATCTGCCACGCCATTGCCTTCTCTCCAAACTTGAGCTATTCCAGCATCCCATGGTCTTCATAAGTACTCTTGAATCAACAGAACCAGAGCCTCATGTAATTAATACTGATGGTTTATCCTGTTGATGTAGTCCATAGCTCTATAACTATCATATTCAACAATAATCCTTCTCCAACCGTTTCTCCAAGCTAAGTCAAGCCCTTTGATCTCCCCCCATAGTTTAGCATTCTCCACATTACTGAGGCCACAATTCATCATGAAGCCTCCTACCCAACTTCCATGCTCGTCCCTTAAAACACCGGCAGTAGTTGCCATACCTATCATCCTATTAAGTGCACCATCTACAGAACCTGTTTTTAAATACCTGTTTTCCTGATAATCAATAATCTTTAAATAATAATAAGAAATCATAAAGAAATCATAGTAAAATCAAGGAGAGAGAAAATAGAATAACATTTTATTTATCCACTAGGCCCTGAAAAACAGTCGTAACATAAAACATTTTACAGTAAAAACAACTGAAGAAGTTTGAAATGTTTTCAAACTCAAAATAGTAACATATACAAGATATGTACAATATGTACAAAGTAAAAAATGGAAACATGAAAAAACAGAACTATGGAGCTCAACCTCTGACGTCTGCAACTCTAACAGAAGATTTGATCACCGTAGCTCTAGTCCAGTAGCAGCTATCTGCGTCCTATGCAACATTTAGACACATAAACAAAGATGAGTATATTTTACAATACTCAGTAAGGTTCGTACACTATAATTGACTCGTAAATTTTAAATGTGCGCAGGGACAATCAATATCCCATCTCAGAATACGATCCTCGCCCTAATCTAATCAAACAACTCAATCAATTCACATCATTCACACATCAATCATATCAATCTCATCACGATTACATTATCAGAAATCGATAATATATCAAATGAGCTCTATAACAACTCGATCACTTCTATAACAACTCTATCACTTTGAAACTCGTATAAAGTAAACAAACGTCAAATTAACATTCGAATCGTATCAAACAAATCTCAATTCGTCAATAAAGCATTCATAACTCAATCAGTAGTGATTATAAAAGCAAAGTATGAATACAACTCAAATGTGTATGAATGCGATGCAATCACATGCAAATGTCTGCCCCGGGGTCTTTCTTTCTTTTTCTTTTTCTTTTATTTTCAGATCATTTTTCCCTCAGTCCCAGACTGGCATCGTACCCAGTATGACATCGAGATCTCTCTCGGAATCATCATTCCCAAACTGGCATCGAGCTCTCGCCCAGGATAATCAGGCCCTGCCTGTATCTCACAACTCTGTGTCACACAATAATGCAACACAATGAATGATAAAAACATTCATATCTCATAAAAATACTCATGTATGCTCACATGCTCAATCAACAAACATATAACACAATATCGCAACCTCAGTCACGTAAAAACATCAAATAATAACTCTGGAGCATGTAAATCAAACATATATTAACTAAACGACAATATATGAATTAGAGAATACAGAATTCAATCAATAAAGTTCATAAGAATGAACAACACAAGCAAGTATGATAACCTGCCAAATAGTCACATAAACCATTCGTATAAATGTTCCAAAGAACATAATATATCAAAACACATATCATATATCTAATAAGCTTTCTAAGCTTATAATCAAACTAATCAAACAAAGTATCAATCAACATTCTTAATCATCTATATGTCAATTAAGACATATCATCCTCAAAACATTCAATATCATTATCACAATATTCGTCAATCAAACACATCAATCTCAGATTCACTATCTTTTTCTA
>CANYCX011207923.1:0-14954 GCA_948193385.1 Breynia disticha f. nivosa
ATATATATATATATATATATATATATATCCTCTTGATTTGAATTGTGTTGTTATTTAAAAAAGAAAAAATGAATCAAAAATCAAGGTTATTTGACAATGAGTTTATAAAAAATAGGGTTCAGATTTAGTGGTAGCAGAGCAGGGATTAAATTCCCTATGGACTGTACCAAAAACTTGTTTTCATTGCATCATATTTCATGAAACTAAAGTTTTCAAATGATGATTTGTCTAGGATGGAGCCCATAGAGGATGTATCATACGAGGTTATCGCCGAGTCTCAAGAGTTTGAGAAGGTATAAGGACCAGTCCTAGGACATAGAGCACCACCTGCACCCGGTGGAGCACCACCTTTTGATCCAGCCCACGCCCAGTTTCACCATGCTTTCTTACAGCAGATGTAGGGTCAGCAGGGAGGCCAGCAGAGGGAGGGCCTCGATCGATAGGAGCTTCTCTTAGGTGCGCAAGCAAGGCGCCAACACATTTGAGGGGGCCACTAACCCCGCTGAGGCTGAGGATTGGCTACGACAGACGGACCGGATCCTTAATCGGTGTAGGTGCACACCTGAGTAGAAGTTTTTCAAACAAGAAAAAAGAATAGGCATAGGGGAGTTATACCTTCAGAGTATTGAGAGTGCCAATAATTAGGCCACCATTAAGAGAACTTGGGGTTTCTCAAGAGCACACGGTCAGATTGGTAAGAAACTTATTAGGATAACACTCATGTTGTTTTATTCTTTCAAGAAGAAAGGGAGCAAGTCTAAACTGTCAAATGTTAAGAAGGGAAGTGTATGCTTCAACCCCCATATAGAAGTGTATGGTGAAAATCCTTGGCATCGAAAACTCACGAGGAGTGGTGAAAGTGAACCAAAAGTCAGGAATGAAGTTCTCCTTCTTTACAACGAAAAGGTTGATGAAGCCAAAATGAAGCTTCAATTGGAAGACGAACCAAACATTGTCTGTCTTTTACGATCGTTGGTTGTCTTTGTTTTCCAAATAATCAATGTATTCTTTGGTTGGAACACGTGTGTTTGGCTTATGACCTTATGCTTTGTTAATTTTTCTTGAGCATCTGGAAATAGCTGTTAGCCCATCGTTGTGTAGAACCATAAATATCTCTGCAAGGAAGAATTGTATAAAGCTATTGACAACTGATAATTTTTTTTACGAAAATGAGAAGATAAAACAACAACAAACAATATGGAATGGTTTAACCCTAATACCTACATCCACTACCTTAGCTCCCAAACAATATGGGTTATGAACTATTGTAGAACACTTGACAAAATAATTCTAGTTGTGAAAAGATAAAGAAAAAACAATAAGAACATTATTTCTTGCATAAATGACTTCTGAACAATAAGAGAGTTTGAGTGAATTTAATATTCATCTTTTGAAACTATGGAATGGTAGTCTCTATCTATCTCTTTTGAATCTTGTGTATTTTATACCTCTTTTTGAAAGTATAGATGTTAGGCACAAAGTATGTCCCAATTTGGAGCCTTGAAAATAGTGCTTTTTACTGTAGAGCACTTTCTGGTCGGCTAACCCAAGTGCTGGTCAACTAGCAGCTTTAATTCTAGTTGATTAAAAATTCTTCTATTTGAGTAACTTGATGCTCTAGTCAACTATCAATATTCTTAAACGAGTAGCTTTCATTCTAGTAACTATTTTAACATAAAACATCGTTGGTCTACTCGAGTAGCAACTTTCCTAGTCGACTAACAAACATCTCTAGTCGACTAGGAATGTGTTAAGCGTGCATTTTTCCACCATATATCCATTATACTTAAGTTTTACTGAAAAATACCAATCTACTCAACAAGGTGTATATCTGGTCAACCAAAATTCTCCCTAATCTACAGACTTGAGTCCAATTGTTCTTACTTCAGTCCAAGCTGGTTCCTGGTCGAGTAGATAGAGTCTTTGTCGATTAAAATGTTGTCCAAAAACATCATTGACCAATCCACTTATTTTGCTTATGTCATTCATCAACCTATTAAGTTTTATCCCTCCTGAAATTAATTTTTATCAAGTTCATTGATTTCCAGCATTATCAAAACATAATAAGGACTTCTGTAAAAAAACATAGTAAGGACTTAATGTTCACCACCTTTGCTCCAATAACTTCCCCCTTTTTGATAATGACAAAAATCAAACAAATTTCATAAAAATGTGGAAAACACAAGTGAGATAAAAATTGTATAAATCAAGGTTAAACCTTGTCTAGATGTTAGTATCCAAGGCAATCAAAGCAAAGACAATAATCCAAGTGTAATATAAGCTCCCCCAATATATGCTCTCCTTATCCAAGATATGAATTAAGAAAAATTCAATTTCAAATTTCAAATTCACTCAAATTCACAATATATTTCTCCCCCTTTTAGGCATTCATCAAATAGGAAGAAAATAAAGTAAGCACGAGTAATGCTAGTACAACAATCACAAATAATAACGTAGCATCCAACCAAAAATCCAAAAAAAACATGCTCATTAAAAGGCAAGAAACACAATAACCATAATCCAAACACATACAAGCATAATCCAAGAAATGATACAGTGGTTCTCAAACACGTATTAACAGTACACATATAGATCTACAGTTAAAAGTGTAAATTACAACTATAAACAATCGACTACAATAACACTAAGTATGAGAGATGGTGATTAAAATGTATAGTCCGGTGAGATACACTCCATCATTATGGATAATAAGACCAAATATGCACATTTATTCCACTTATTTCTAGTTTATTTTCATGAAATTTTAGTAGATAAACCATGTAATTTTATAAGATTATGTATGTTTTGGTTTTATATAGGCGCGATTAAGGAAAGTGAAGATTTCGCTATGATTTGATGGAAATGAGCAGGGATTGGATAGGAGCACTTTGAAGCACAAGGTTAGAAGACCTTGAGCTTGGTTTGGGACTAAAAAACATGACCAAAATATGGCAAAAATATTGATCATGAATGTGGAAACTTGAAGTCATGAACGAAGGACTCAAATGGACTCGAATGTAACTTGAATAATGGAGCAAAATGTCGGACAGTCAATGAGTCACGAATGTGACTCATTTCACCACAAATGAAAGCCATTCATGACTCTCAATTTAGGTGGCAAATTAAGTCTAGAAGGTGAGTCACATTTGTGACTCACCATGATCACGATTTGGACTCAATCGTGACATGCCTTGGAGATGAAAATTTGGAGCCAAGCTTGGACAGAAGCCTCGTCACGAACGTGGCTGGAAAACACCACGAACGTGACTCACTTGAAGGTGCATTCCTTGGTCAGAATAAGATTCATGAACGTGACTAAAAGTGCTCACGAACGTGACTCAGATGGACATCACGAATGAGGCCCTAAGGCACCATGAATGTGACTCGAAAAGGCATGCAAAATGTGGTCAGAATGTGTACTACGGACGTGATCAATCAACCACGAATGAACCTCATTCATGAATTTTCATTGAAGCAAAAAAAGATTGGTCAGAAGGTGAGTCACAAACGTGACTCACACTAACCGCGATTGAGGCTTGAAAGTGGACCAAACGTGACTTGAATTTGGCTTGAAAAAGTGGACATATTGTGCATCACGAATGTGACTCATTTGAGTCACGATTGGTCATCTGATTGAGTCATTCGTGACTCACCCTGAATGTCCTAAATTGTCCTTAAAATGAATGGTTTAAGTCGGGGCACTTCATAAGGGCTGAATGGAGGCTTATAAATAGGGTTGTGTTAAGTTTATTTGGGGTCTTTTGTCCACCCTTGGCTGGAGCTTTTTGGAGGCTTGGAGCAAGGGTTTTATGTTCTTCTTTTCCTCTCCTTCATTTTCACTTTCTTTATTTTGTTTTTTCTCTTTCACTTAACCATGTTAGGCTAGGGTTTTTGTTGGGTTTTCTTGGATGTAAATAGAGTTTTATACTTGGTTTTCTTATATGATACATTCATCTTTTTATGCTTGAATTATTTATCTCTTGATGAATGAATGTCTATTTGATTGTGCTTAATGAATGAATGGTTTAATGGGGGTAGCTATGGTTGATTGTTGTTAGCGGCCCTATGCCAGAATTGCAAAAGCTGAGGTTTAGGGAGGGCTAAATCATTACTTGAATCTATGTCAAAAAATACCTAGTAGTGACAATCTAGGGTTAGATATTCATAGATATCAATTAATCGATTGTACTTTAGGAACAATTAATTGCATTGACATGTTAATTATTCATTGCTAGTAATCCTATTCTAGAGTTGCGAAAGCCTAGGTTTAGGAAGGCTAATCAAATAGAGTTAAGGCTTGTTTGGATAGAAATATACCAAATGACCTTGATGTGTTCGATGAAATGCCTAAGTGACTAGTGCCTTGCCTAGTTTAGTGTATCACGAAAGTAGAACACTTGCTAGACTTAAGGACGCAATTTTGAGCATCTTGAAAGAGACTCTTAATTGACGATAGTGGGAGAACACCGTCATTAACCTCAAGTCATTAAGTAACCAAGTGTAATCTATTGAAGCCTAGGAAAGCCCAATCTTTTAGTTCATTACTGAGTCTTTATTTTAGTGCTTGTTTTATATTTTCTTTATTCTAATAAAAAAACCCAAAATCCCATTTATGTTTATTGCTTTCTTTATTTTTCTTTATGGCATGGAATCAATTTAAGTACGACGTTCCTCGAGAGATTCGATCCTGGGAGGCATACTCCCATGGTAAAACTACACCGATCTAGTTCGCTTGCTAGACACTAGTCAATGGACGATTCATGTCATTGTCACTCCAAAAAGTCATCTTTTCCTATATATCTTCAACCGTCATAGAGACCTTTTCTCTTGCACAAAGAGCTCTCCTCTCCTTGAATATTTGTGCATATTTCACCCATCTCGGTATGAACTACTTCAATCTCCCTCCTAAGAGTTCCCATATCTTGAGTCCTAACATTGCTCTTTTTAGTTGAACTCTTCTTGGGAGTAAAATCCAAAAGTGATGCCCTTTTTATGCATTGGGGTTAGATTAAAAGTCCTTGCATGAGGTTCATACATCCAACCTTACTCCTTTGTCTTGATGAGCTTCATGATTGTTAGGTGCCACCAAAGGCATCCCTCTTTGTCTAGATGATGGATTGAACATCTCTTCATGAAGCAAACTCCTTTTTAGACTCACCATCTTCAATATAAGATGAGGAAAGTTTACTTCCCTTTTGCCCTCAAGATGTTAAATATTTCCACATCTAATTTGGAAATAAAATTTTTACTTATCTTTTTGGGATAAATCACACGATTGATTGTGTAGTGTAACATCCGATACTTTATTAGCAAGTCCATTGCCTCTAAAGGCTTATCACTCTTTAAAGCCATTAAGTCTCAAAGTTTTTAAATTCCCTCTTCAAGGTTGAATGTCCATTCTATTTTGGGCTCTCTTCTTCATCACTCGAGTCCTCATGATTTATATTTTTGACTAAGCTCCTGTTATCGTTAGAGAAAGTGAGCCTTACACCTCTTTCTTCATTCCAAACCACTTACAAATCTCATTATCAGTTATGATTACCCTTTTATTCTTGGCCCTAGTATTGATCATCATTCCTCGAGATTGATTCCCACTAATGACAACATGCATGTAGCATAGAATTCTCTAAATAGGTCATCATAGATATTATTTTCATATCCAACCATATCATAAATTCCTTTCTCTCTAAAATCATCAAAGAATTAACCATAGGGATATTTCATAGTATTAGCCCAATGGAACTTCATTAAAGGTATCAAAGGTTCGTACTTGAGTACCTTAGAGTATAAGTCCTTCCCTATGGACATGTTCTTATTCCAAAGAAGCATCTCCTCACGAAGAGGAGGCACGAACACAAGAAGACTCTTATCATACCTCTTGTTTGGGTGGTCCTTGGAAGATTGATCCTCAATGTCCCTATTTGAGTTTCCTTTAGCCATTTTAGTGGATTTGAGATTAATTAAGGTTTTGGGGATTTAAAGCGTAGTAGGGTTTTGAAAGAATGGATCGTTGATTTGAGTTTCATTTATCCATTTTAGCAGATTTCAATGGATTTGATATTGTTTAGGGTTTTGGCGATTTGAGTGAAGATTTTTTGTTAGATTAAGGGTGGATGGTTGATTAAGGCTTTTAGGGTTTTAAGTTTGAGGAAGTGAAGTGAAATGAGAGAGTCAACTATCATATGGGGTTGAACCACTTTTAGTCAACCTGGTCTGGATCCACAAGAGTAGCCTAGATATAGAATAGTTAAAAAATATAATGATTCTATATGTAGTCGACTGGTCAAATGTTAGTCGACCAAAAGAGTTTTACTTTACTAGGAAAGGATATTACTCGACTAATACCTAGTTTTACCCGATTAGGATTTGTAACGCCATGAAAAGTGTTAGTCTGTGTTATATTATGTTTGGAACATGTTGGAAGAATGTTGGTATATAGTTATGTGTGTTCAGAATCAAAAGAAGTTAGAAAGTGCTAAGTATACCAGTCTGCAACAAAATAACGTATGCCAACATTTGAAGTTAACATACGTTATTTGGATTAATAGTATCAATTAAGTACCTAAATATCACTTGTTTTTTACTTGCCTAGGAAATCAAAGATGAACCTAGAAAATGACATATGCCACATTTATTCTTCCTATCAATCCTTATAACCACCATGATCTGCATCGCTATATGCATATATATCAACATTATCACCACTAGGATACGACAAACCATGATCAATAGTATCAATTAAGTACCTAAATATCATTTGAAAAGCAATAAGTTGTGATGTTTTAGGACATGATTGAATATAGTCCACAAGCAAGTAGCAAACATAATATCCACCTAGAGGCGATTAAATAAAGAAGGGATCTGATCATGCCTCTATAAAGCTTTTGATCTACATCTTCTTCTTCCTCATGCTTTTCAAGCTTAAGATTGGACGCCATGGGAATCTTTGCACCCTTGCATGTTGAATTTCTTTAAGAGCTCCTTGGTGTACTTATTTTGGTGTATGAATATCCCATTCGTGAGTTATTTGATTTAAATTCCTAAGAAGAACTTGATCTCTCCCATTATACTCATCTCAATCTCACTTTGCATCAATTCACTAAACTCTTTGCATAAAGAGGAATTAGTAGCTCCAAAAATAAAACCATCAATATAGATTTGGAAAATTAATATATCATCATCAAATTTTCTAATGAATAAGGTATTATCTATTTTGACTTTAATAATACATCCTAAACTTATTACCTATTTAATCATGTAATTAACCTTTATATTACTTATAATGCAAAATATTTAAAAACTTTTTCCTATAATAATACTATTATTAAAATCATACATTAAGTATACATATAAAAGTATACAACTCAGTCAATAACTCGGTCTAGAACATAGCTTGTGTTAGTGTATTACATCCCATGGGCATAGCCCGTATTATACTACTGCATTCCTATTCATCTGTAATACATAACTCATGTTCTTCAGGCATGGTTTGTATGCAACTATTGTATCCCTGTAATCAACCAATTGTCAACCTGTTATAATCATACACATTTCATAAAACAATCATTTCATATCATTTTTATAAATCTTTCATATAATTATAAAAAAACACATATTATGCAATAACTATCTGTGCATACAACTATACATAAAATCTTGTTTGACTGTAGAGAGAGGAATTGCTGAGGAGTGGTAGCTGACCCACTTGTTGGCATATCACTATGATATTTCATTTATCACCTATTCCTGAAACAAAAATTGTAATTGTTTGAGTTACGTGGTCAGTGAGTAATCATATATAAGAATTTATCCATTTTGGTAATTCTATGATTTTTACCAATAATCTATCTATTTATTTAAGTATAGGACTTATATTTATTTTCTTTATATCTAGATATCATATTCTTTTCTTTATTACTCATATGTTCTGTAACTTGATTCGTATTTTTTTCCTATCTATTTAAATCATATAGTCTATGGTCACAATTGTATTTGTACATTCACATCCATATATAAGCCATGTAATAATTAAAATGTGTTTCCTGTAATCATATATGTTAACTCGGTGTGATCAGTCTGTCATTATAGTCTGCAACAATAACAACTGCAGCTGTATTTTGTATAATCTCTCGTCTCCCTTCTGTCTCCCTTCCGTCTCTACTTCCGTCTCTAAAGATCGATCATATATCACCAATCCAATCACCTCGCCAACACCATATCATATCAAATACCATATCATATCAAATATCATATCATATCAAATACCATATCATATCACTTCACCTCATTACCTCTTACAATTGCATAACTGTGAAATATTATAACTTACCTGTTTGTATTTTCTTTTTGTATAAGCCTATTCGAAATCTGAATGCATATATGTATGCATTCTCATATTCTATATTTTCTCTTTTTCTTTAGTTTCATATTTTTGTGTGACCATTCAATTATATATTCTTATATAAATTCGTTAATCATATTTGCTCATATACAACCACATATCTATGTCAATAATACTATTTCTGTAAATATGAAGTCATAAATGATCATGAACTTCCTATCATATTGATATCTCTATTTTTCTTTTAAACATATATTATGTATTCATCATTTGTGTTTTCTTCTTTATAATTATTTTTCAGACTTATCTTAGTTGTATTATCATAAGTTCATTTCCTAAGGTTTTACCTATAATCATATTTATCCTATCAAACATCTCAATCATCCAGATGCATATGCTATCATTTTCTTTGTGTTTGTAGATTTATCTTGTTCGTGATTTACGTATATGCATCATCTCAACTCAAATAAATCAAACAAACACTCTGACTATCCATATCATGGCATATATTCAACTCCTACACACCCTGTCAGCAATTTCTCACATTCTAGCAAATTCTAACATTTTTCATATAATTCATATCTCTAACTAATCACAAAGTTATCATTACATATCCTTTTTATTATAATTTTCCTTAGGTGATCACACATAAAACTATATTTAAGTGAGTCTGGATTACTCACCTGTATTTTTTGTATTTTCCAAAGCTCCTCTATACTCCAATAATGAGCCTGTTAACCCGATCAACTTCCTATTTCACCATATACATAATTTTCTATGAAAATAAATCTAAAAACATATTCATACATAAAAATCCAATATCATTTCTTATTGTTTTCATGTGGATTTCTTGTATAGATTATACCAATCAATACCCTGCTCATTCCTGCGATCAAATACTTGTTTTCAGCTTAACTCCTAGCTTAATCACTTAAATCTCTATGTTTTTCTCTCAATATCTCTCCCCCTCTCCTTTTGTTTGATTTTCTTTCCATTTTTTATTTGAAATGCACATATATAAGATGCTGATGGCAGCACGCCCTCAGCACAGGCCGTGCTGGATATAGACTTTCTACCTCTTGCTTCAATTTCCAACATTTTTTGCATGTTTAACAACCTAGAATGACCTGTACTTAATTCAACACATCCTGTGCTGATCCACATGACCTTTTTGCTAATTTAATTCCATAAAATACAATCGTGTTCATAGTTAAACTCAGTCGTGCTCCTATTTCCTTAAGAGTATGGCCACCGTGCTAGACAACATACCCACTGTGTTGTCACCTGAATTCAACATGTATAAATTCTAGCTCTATTTCATAAGCATTTTTACCTATAATATACCTCCAATATATTTCAAAACACAATTTATTCTTAATTCATATATTTATCTCATTAATTATAGATTATTGGGATGAAAATGTTACATCTAATATATCTATAGTGAGTAAGAAAATTACTTAACCTCTCATAGCAAGCTTTTGGAGCTTATTTTAAACCATATAGAGCTTTATTGAGCTTGTACACATGATTTAGGTGTTTATAGTCTTCAAAATTGAGGTTTGATTCACGTACACTTCTTGAATATAGCCATTTAAGAAAACGCTCTTCACATCCATTTGTTGAAGCTTTATTTTCTTATGGGATGCAAAAGCACGTAAAAGCCTAATAGATTCCAATCTTACAATCGGTGCAAATGTCTCCTCATAATCAAGTCCTTCTTATTGGTAAAACCCTTGGGCTACCGATCTTGAATTATTCTTGACTAGCTCTCCATGTTCATTATACTTGATTTTTTCCACCCACTTGACTCCTACAGTGGTTTTGTCCTTTAGAGGAGGTAGCAATTTCTAAACTTAATTCCTTTTAAATTGATAGAGTTATGTTTTTATAGCCAACACTCAATGCTCATCATCAAATGATTCCTTAATGTTTTGAGGCTCAATGAGAGAAACAAATTTCGAGTGATTCATGACCTCATTGAGTTCACTCCTTGTCCTTACCTTATCTTTAACATCTCCAATCAGTTGATCCATGGGATGATTCTTCATATTCTTCCAATTCTTTGTAGAAAGATCCTACACAACTTCTTCATCTCTAACTTCCATCTCATTAACCTTTTCCTGAATGACTTCAACTTCATCATCTTTCTTGGTACATCATTAAAACCAATGACCTTTTTAGGGGTGAAATGATATCATTAAACTTTACATGTATGCTCTCTTGTAACACTTTATTCCTATTGTTGTACACTTTATATTCCTTACTAGTCAAAGAGTATCCAAGAAATATGCCTGTATTCGATTTAGCATCAAACTTCCCTTGATTATCCTTACCATTATTATGAATGTAGACTTTACACCCAAATGGATGACAGTTTCATAAGCTCATATGGAGTCTTCATCTTTTCCCTTCTATGTGTACTGAATTGATTATGTAGCATGTGGTGTTCATCACTTCTGCCCAAAAGGATTTTGGTAGATCATACTCATTCATCATTTTCCTCATCATCTCCTCAAGAGTCCTATTCTTCATTTCTACCATTCTATTTTGTTGGAGAGTTCTTGGTGATGAAAATTTGTGCTTCACTCCATACTTGTTACATAGTTGCTTAAATGGCTCACATTCAAATTCACTAGCATGGTTGGTTCTAATGGCTATAATTTCCAAGTTCTTCTCATTTTGAACCAACCTACACAACTTAGCAAACTCATTAAAAACATCACTTTTATGAATAAGAAAACAAATATATGTAAACCTAAAAAAATCATCCACAATTACAAGTGCATAAAATCTACCATTCAAACTAGTATGTCTAGATGGCCTTGTTAAGTCCATTTGAATTAATTCAAAAATTCTATTTGTGCAAATTTCCTTCTTGGCCTTAAATGATCCTCTAACATGTTTTTCTTTCATTCATGATTCACACAAGTGTTCATTAGCAAACTTAATCAATTTTAATATTATTGGCAATGGCTTATGTCCAAGATTCCTATGCCATAAAAACGTATTTTCATCCAAAGTGATCAAACATTTTTTATTAAAGTATGAGTCATCATGCAAATTCACTAAATATGTGTTTCCTTACCATAATGCAATAAAAGCTACTTTGATATTATTAAACACTAAGCAATGAGTAGATTCAACTTTCACATCAAAATTCATATCACAAAGTTGAGACACACTCAACAAATTATACCCTAAAACATTAACCAAAACAACATTGTCAATGGTTGGTAAAGGTTCCTTGCCCATTTTACCAATACTAATGATTGTACCTTTGTCGTTCTCATTAAATGTGACAAATCCTTGCTCCTTTGGTTTAATTTGCACAAATAGACTTTTGTCTCCATTCATG
The DNA here is from genome assembly GCA_948193385.1 of Breynia disticha f. nivosa. Taxonomy (NCBI): domain Eukaryota; kingdom Viridiplantae; phylum Streptophyta; class Magnoliopsida; order Malpighiales; family Phyllanthaceae; genus Breynia; species Breynia disticha. The sequence goes on from CANYCX011207923.1 coordinate 11,700, forward strand.
TGCCTTGACCATCCACTATAAATATACGAAGAACTAGGTGGATTCTTCATTCTTTGATGTACCTACAAAATGAACCACTTTTGGTCTCATTGGTACCCAAGCAACTTTGAGTCCTTTAGTGTTAGCAAAAACTACCACATTAGGGATATTTTTTCTTCTCACAATCCAAAACTTCTTCACCTTAACATTTCTTCTCAAGTATAAGCAATATGACCAACTCTTTAACATCTAGTTCAAGAAGTCAATTTTGATGCATTAGACATGGCTTCACTTTCTTTAATGAACTTATTTATTAGTGATGAGTCTCTTTTGTATTGATCATAACCTAAACCATGTTTTAAAACTGAAAACCTTCTCAATGAAAGCTCACATTCTTTCCACTAGTAAATTTTTCTACCACATATGAAAATTCTTTCCTAAGTCTATCAATTTCTTTGGATAGCTCACATTCTTTTCTCAAGCAATCAACATGCACAATTGACACATCATCTTCATTCTTTCTAGAATCATACATATCATCTCTCAAGTAAGAAACAGTCATGTCATTTAGTTTTTCCCTTAGCATGGCATTTTCACTAGCTAACTTCTTATTAGTTGATTTCAAACTTCCATTCATCTTCATCACCTTTTTAAAAATCACATTACAAAGTCAAGTAAGGTTCATTCAAATCATTATCAAACAAATCAACATCATCATTATTTTATTCATGAGAAGAAATAATTACCTCATCCTTACTATCACTAGTTGAGGAACCCCTTTCCATGAGTGCTAGGTTTTTCCTCATAAGTTTGATCATCCTCTTCCTTGTCACTCTAACTAGCAATTAAAGCCTCCTTTCTCTTGCATTTACCATTGAATTTTTGGGTTCTCAAGGAAGATTTTTTGACTCTACATTCTTTGGCAAAGTGCCCTTTCTTCCCATATTTGAAACAACCTTCGTCGTTAGTGTTTCCTTTTCTATCATTGCCATTTTTCTTAGGTCCGTAAATCCTCCTCGTCGTCGATCATTGCCTCTAAGCTCCTCAAATATTTGAACTTCCTAAATTTCTTAGCATATAGAGCCAATTTTGTAGAACCACAAATAGCTCTAAAAGGGGGTTGAATAGAGATATTGCTACTTTGAACCTTTTTTGCAAAATAATAACAATTAAAAAAGAACACACAGTATAAAGTTGTTCGGGCCTTACACTTACATCCCCTACCTAAGCTCCCACTTAGGATTTTGGCAAACTCTTCCTATTACCTCACTTTTAAGCTTAGTAAGAACTTCTTTAAAAATTTGATTTCTAGTTCAAGCTACCTTACACTTTGATTTGACTTACAGCTCAAATCCTACCTTACAAAGATGTTCAATCATTTAATCAAATTCACTTAACTAACATCTAATCAATTAATTTATCCAATCAATTTCCTCTTATTTCTCCCCTTTTTTAGCATTCATCAAAATAGAAGAAACCAAAATAAGCAAAAGTAGAACCATCAAATATGAGCATAAAGTACACAAAAATCAAAGCATCATCAACACATAAGAAAATATAACATCATCAACACATAAGCAAATATAACATCATCAACACATAAGCAAACATAAAAATAAGTGAGACCGTAGCTCTCAAACATAGCCAAATGTAACAAATATTCTAACATAGGAGACATGACAAAATGAACGAACTAGAAGCATGGGTAAGTGAAATGAAAATGTACGAAATAGTATACACTCAAGCACTATGGGTGAGCCACATCATTGCCACTCCGGTAGGTAAGATGATCCCAAATATTTTCAACAGACAAAGAGATCCCTGCATAAGTCTCTCAAGAGTGCCAACCCTAATGTGAATCACATTAATTTAACATCACATTTCAACCATGTCTGAATGGACCTCCTTCCTATTACCCATTTGAACATTGCTCCTCTTCGTAGAACTAGTGTGTGCTCTTATGCTTGCACTACGAGACACGACCTCTTCCTCAATATGTGTAAGTCTTAGATTAGTCACATAAGGTCCATAAATTCACCCATGCTCAGCCATCTTCACTAGCTTTATGGTCTTCATGTTTATTGTGGTAACCTTCCAGTTGTGAGTAAATAAAACATGTGGCTCTCCACTCATGTCAACGCGGGATTCCTTGAGGATTCTTATGATGATCATAACAAATGGAATCATATTGTTCTTCAAACTTTTCGCGTGGAACTAAATTTTAAAACCCTTTTTCCCTGATAAAACAATTTAACAGGAGAAATGATATTAAAATCAAATCTTAAATGGACGAGAGAGAAACTAAAATGTTCATAGTATAAAAACACGCAACCCAAAATATAAGTATTGTAAAATTTTTACAGCAGAAACAAAACTAAGTTTGAAAACATTTCAAACTCAAAATATGAGCATTTACAATACAGTACAAATATGTACAAAACTAAAAAATGGAAGCACTCAAAATATGGAGCTCGACCTCTGACATTATCACTCTGTGTAAGATCACTACAGCTTTGGTCCAGTGGCAACTATCTGCGTCCTACGCATCATTTAGACAATTCAAATAAAGGGTGAGTATTTCTCAATACTCAGTAAGTATCTTACACAACAATAGATTTATATTTTATCATTTTAAATGAGTGGAAGGAAAATCAGTATCTCAGTACAAGATCTGATCTTCCTCTATCACAATCATGTTATATCATCAAACATGTTCAACCATTGACACTTATTTCTCATCAGCAATGTTTCAAGCTAATACACTTTCGCACATTTGTTTACAACATCAATTATGTGTAGCAAATGAATTTCAACATACCATAACTCATATCATCATACTCAAATCAAAGTATAGACCATTCATATATTTAAAATAAACCATACATTTTCCTTTCATCATACAATACTCAGATATTTCATATAAGCATTCATATCTCAGAAAATAATAGTCACATATGATAAATATAAATGCAAATCAGATATGTGCATATGAATGATAATGCTACCACATGCTATATGCCCAAGGGTATTGCTCTCTTTTATTTCTCTTTTCTTTTCATTTTTCCTGCGGTCCCAGATCGGAATCGTACCCAGTACGGCATCGAGCCCAGCCTGGAATATCATTGGTCCCAGACCGGCATCGAGATCTCTCTTGAAATAATCCTCAGGCCCAACTTAGGATATCAATCTCAGTGTCACATAATGAATGCAACACAATGTATGTACAATAATGCATTCATATGTCTCAAACTCTATCAAGTATGCTCCATAAACAAT
>CANYCX011208179.1:0-10421 GCA_948193385.1 Breynia disticha f. nivosa
ATATAAACATCAACAATCATCTCAACAAACCTAAAATCAACAAAACTATACAAATCAAATCTAGAATACACATAACATGTAAATGTCTAACATAACAGCTCCTATCTGGTGTGTGGTGAAGAGAGAGAAAATGCAGAAGTAGTAGCTGACCCAATTGAACACTCTGTAAAGCTAACTCAGCTCACAATTGGATCGTGAAATAATAATCGCAGTTGCATGAGTTGCGGGCTGAGTGAATAGCAATAATTTACTAAACAATTTTCCATTTTAATTATGTCATATTAATTCAATAAAGTTATTCATATCATCTTGTAATCATATCATCAGATATATGTCCTATAATCATATGTTCTTTCATATAATCATGTGACTTATCTCAAATCATGTAATTAAATGAATCCTATATAATATTTCTGTGATTTTGACATACAATGCAAAACAACATGTAACTATAACAGTAAACTGTATAGTCTTCCTCTCCATTTCCTCTCCGTGATAGATCATAAAATCACTAATCCAATCACTACCAATACCATATAACATCAAGTATCATATTATATCATGTACCATATCATGTAACGCCCTCAAATTTAACTTCTAAAATAGTTGTAATTAGGTCCAAACCATGTTGGAAGAGTTAGGGGTTAAGAGGGGGTCCAGGTAGAATGAGACGATGCTTAAAAACATAGAAAACAATAGCCTGGACTAAATAACGTACATTTATCATAAGAATAATGTATGTTATTCTGGAAAAACATTGAGTAATGTACGTCAATGTGAATAACGTACGTTATTCTGAGCTGGTTCAAAGAATAACATATGATGAGTAACCTATATTATTTTCTTACAAACCTATGTTATCAAGACCCTGGACACATCCTGTAAGTGCGGGAAACAACCATAAATAATCCACAAACACCCCATAAAACTTTCCCAAAACCCAAATCCATTTCTTAAAGTGCCCTAAATAAGATTTCCTCCTAAACCCACATAAATTTCCATCATTTTACATAAAATCTTTGTCTTCTATTAAATCTCATTCTTGTATAGGGTTGTAGGAAAATGCTTGAGTAAGGTAAGATTTCAAATCTTTGTGGTAGGATTAGGAGAATAGGGATAAGTTAGTGGGTTTGGAACAAATTGCTAGGGGAAAGAGTAATCGTAAGGAAGAGCAAAAAGGGGGTTAGGGTTTAGGATTAAGTATTAGAGGGATAAGTTAATGGGTTGTCCTTGATTTATTATGATGTTGAAGAGTGTGAGAAAATGAATGCATTATATGCTTTGTAAGGATGACCATTGTTTGTAAAAAGGTGTATGTTAACTATATACATTCATGGCTTTCATGTGTGTGGTATAATTACATGGTAGAATTGACATAATGCACATAAAAGTGAGAGGCCACACAAGTGTTTGAGTTGAAAGTTTAGAAAGAGAAGTGCAGGCTGACCCTTGGTTGAACAACACTAGCAATACGAGACTGAGAATTTCTAAGCGCATTGCTAGGAAATTGTATAGCGTCAAGTGAGACTGAGTATTTCTAAGCACATCGACACTCTATTAATCATCCTAGATGAGATGGTAGTGTGACACTGAGCATTTCTAAGCGCATTACCATGGATAAGAGAGTGTCATATGAGATTGAGTATTTTTAACCACATAGACACTCCATTGATCAACTTAGCTAGGCATGGCAATGTGAGATTGAGTATTTCTAAGCGCATTGCCATGGATGAGAGGATTTCAGGTGAGACTGAGTATTTTTAAGCACATCGACACCCCTTTGATCAATGTGAGAGGAAGTGACAATGTGAAACTGAGTATTTCTAAGCACATTGGTCATAGATGGTTGATTAATGCCACAATTGTGAGATTGAGTATTTCTAAGTGCACTTGAGAGGCGAGACGGTACCATGTCAGATTGAGTATTTCTTAGTGCATTGGCACCTGGTTGTGCAACCAAGGGAAAGAGGATCCTTTATGAGGAAAACATGACATTGAGAAAATAATGAAAAGGGCATGCAATGAACATGATACACATACATTGAGCATATTTGGATAAATGATATGAATGATTGTATGATACCTTATGAGAAGGTAGAATGAGTTAATCATGTGAATGAGTGGTGCTTATATGTTTAGATGTTAGTGATTGGGATGAAACGCATGATAAGGAAATTGATTGATTGGCCTGTATGAGAATGTTATAGGTTGATATGTGGACATGTGTGTGGTGACTTAAATGATCTATAGATGTGTAATATGAGTTATGTATGTAAATGTGAAATGTAATTATATGTATGAATCATGGTTTCATATAGATGTGGTATGATATGATTAATAAGATGTTGTGCATGATAAGAATGAATGTGTACATAAGTAAGTTTGAGAGTGTGGTTGATTGTTTAGGTCAGGATGGAAAGATGTTAAGGCTAGGTGAAATGTATAATGGTTTTGTGTGAATTGCATGCTTAGATTGTGGACTCTACAACAAACTAACATAGGTTAGGCTTAGAAATAATGCATGTTATCATACTACGTACGATAATCATCTATCCCTCGTTGATTTTTGAAGTGTTGGTAAGAAGAGTGAACTTCACTAACGTACGTTATTTTGTATATTAATGTGCGTTATCATGAAATAACATATGTTACCTTGAGGGGTAACATACGTTTTTCATCTACTAGAAATCTCTGAATTTGTACACAAGAATAATGTAGGTTAATTCCCTAAAGTAATGTACATTAATCCTACCTAGAGGAAACTATAATGAGCCAAAAACCTAGTTTCCAATACAGCCTGAAGTTCGAACATGATCCAGTCAAACTCTGGACTTAGACCTTATCATTTAAGAGCTAAATAACACTATAGAAACACTTGAATTAAGTAGCGAATAGCATATCTTAGAAACGCAAAAGGAAGATTAGAGCTTCTTGAGTATATATAGCAAGAACCTAACAAGTCAGATAAAAGTCAGAATAAATGAACAAATTTATTAGACTTTTTATGGTTAGGTAAGTGACAAGAGGGACATACGCTTACAGAGTTTTTTTTACTTATGTTTTCTGTGTTTGTATTTGTGTATTAAAGACGAGGAGGCTACCGCATAGATCATTCACTCTCTACGCTATTTTGGACAGTCTTGAGGACTATCGCTGCGAGGTCGGGGATTTTATCCACACATTTTGTTTTTCTGCAAACTTTGTTTTTGCAAAACTTATCATATTACATTAGTGTTGATACCCGTCGTGTAGGGCTTTTCCCTAAAGAACTTTTGTTTTAGTTACATTTTATATAGTAATGGCTTATATTTCCTTCTATTCCTTTTAAATGATATTCCAACACTTTTTTTGCAAATTGGTGTCAGCATATGGCATTCAGTTTGATGTTTATTATGTTAAAAAAAGAAATGGCTAGGAAAGTAATAAATAAATTGATAGTTATGGGAAAATAGGTTCTATATTTTCAGCATCACATATCACATCAAGTACCATATCATATCACATATTTTGTTTATCACATCACACGATAGTTTCATATCAATAATGTAACGTACCTGTGTTCATTTTTGTATCGCATGTACCTATTCTCATTTAGATCATATAAATATCATCATTTCCATTTGCATGCTAAATTCACATTTTACCATTTATTACGACTCATATTTACTATAAATTATCAAAATATGATCAAGTAATTCAATTCACATATTAATTCATACTTTAAGTGAGTTAGACTACTCACCTGCTAGCTAAAATTGTAACATTCTAAATTTTATAACATAAAAATCATATGCAAAATTATTAAAAATAGAATTTAAAGTGAAAGAAACCTATACTGAGTTCTAACCTACATACATGAGCACGATTTGCATGCAAATAAGCACAGCCGTGCTCAACCTTATGAAATCGTGCCATGAAGAACAAAAGAAGCACGAATCGTGCCATGAAGAGAGAATTGGCACAAGACATGCCTAAAGTAAAATGAAACTGTAACGCCCTGAAAATTTTCCATTTTATGTTGAATAGGTCTAATTCAATGTTGATTTATGTTTAATTAATGTAAAATGATGTTTAAATGAAGTGGGAAGAAAGTGTATATGGACATATGTAGGCTGGGAACAGAAGGAAGTCAAAAAATGGCATGTGCAGCAGACTGCACACTATTAACGTACGTTAATGAGTTCATTAACGTACTTTAATGAAATTTTAGTTGGAATAACGTACGTTATTCATATCATTTTCCCATAAATCCAGTTTTGCTAACGTACGTTAATTGTTAAAATAAACATATTTTATCGTGGGTTTGGACATATCATTAAAAGGCCGAGAACAACCACATTCGGGGGAAAAACACCCCAAACGCTCTCCAAATCTCTCCTAACTTCCTAAACCCATTCCTAGAGTCTCCCAAACATTAAACCTGCCAACAAACACCAAGATTTCAGTAGATTAACAATGAATCTAACCCCTCATCAATCCCTCCTCTAGCTAGGTTTTGGGGCCACGGGAAAGAATGTAAGATTTTTAATTTATGAACTGAAATATGATGGAAAATAGCTGCATTTGGTAGGTTTTTGATGGTTTTTCCTTGTAGTTTATGATTCCATAAACCTTTAACCCTAAAACATAAGATTTGGTGAGATTTAAAAGATTAGGGTTTTACGGAAGTTTGGCGATTTTGGGGAAAAACAGTAGAGGATGGTAAAATGATGTACATTGTATGTGAAATGATGTAAAAGTGATTAAATGTGTGTAGGTATCGATATTTGGAACCCGAATCGAGGATTGGGTGACGAATCAAGCCTTGGAGCCCGAGGTAAGTGTGTTTGACAGTTACTATGGATGCCTGGATGAATGGTATGCAGGAATTCCATTTTTTTGTGAAATCTATGAAAATTGTATGGAAATGTGTGTTGTGTTGAATTAAAATTGGTTATGTGCTTGAATTTGAAAGTGTTTTGGATTGGTTGGAGTTGTATGGTTATAAGATGTAAGGAGGGGTTGAATAAAAAGCCTATGAGGCTTGATTTGTATGCTTGAATGGTGTAAAATATGCCTAAGTCCCAAATTTAAGTTGAAGTGTGGATAGATTGCTTCTGCTAGCCATTAACACATCTTATATGTATAGGTAACGTACGTTAATGGGGTATAACGTATGTTACCATTACTGTAACATACGTTATTCATTGCTGGAAATGAAAAATGACTGATATGACTTGCTTGTTGTGAGTTGACCTACTATGATGGCTTGTATGGATGAATGGTAATTGTTATGCCTTGTGTTGTGTAAATGTATACCAAATGGTGCTTGTGAATGTATGCCCTTCATGAGAATGTTGTGTGCTCATAAGTATGAAACTTATGATGAATTATGTGTGAGTGTATGTGTGAATGTAGATTTGAGGATGATATGACGAATCATGATTATATTGTCATATGCACGATATGAATGTTCCTTATTGACTTTATGATGAACTCTCTTTGAGTTACATGAGTGTATGTTGGTTATGCTGAGTTGGCTATATTGAGCATGACGGTTTGTATTGTGATATGAATGATTTGTGGAACATTCATGTGCATGTATTTTTTAGGAAACTTGAGATGAAATGCATGGATTTGCATTCATACATATCATTATTGTGTTGACATGAGCACGTGTATGTTCATGTATTGGAACAAAGGGAGCTTATGGCTCACATGTGATAAAACAGAGAATTAGCCCAATTACGTTGAGAAAAGGAGATGATGGCCTCGTGGCCAATGCGCACAAAATAAGGGCCTCGTGGCCAATGCGCAAGATATAAAACAAGGGCCTCGTGGCCAATGCGCAATGAGAGTGGATTCACTCTTGATTTGAGATAGCGGAGACCGAGTGGAGTCTCTCTCTGGCTAAGTTTGAGACAACAGAGATCGAGTGGAGTCTCTCTCTGACTGTGTTTGAGGCTCCGGAGCACATCATTTGTGTGTGAATGCATTAGCACTACATATACATTCATTCAGTACATCATGACATGATATCAGTTGTGTGAAAAATGAATGTGAATGGTTTACAATTGCGATGAGGGCATGAATTGTTTTTGTTATGATATGGACTCTTGTTGGGTTATATGTTTATATGTTGAATTATATGAGTTGTGGACATAATGTGAGCCTGTATGCTTTGTGATGAAATGAGGATAAGTGTTCATGAATATGGTGATGATGTGAATGATAACTTGACCTAGCTAAACTATGTTTTTATGCTAAGTTGTGACAGATGTTTGATTGATGAATATGAGGCATGGTGGTATGCTCAAAGTGTAAAGGATCATAAACTAAATGCTTAAATGCATGTGTATAGGTGGTGTTGTGTTGGAAGAATGATGTTATGAATGAACTAGCGAAAGATAAAGAATGTGAAATGTTGATACTTATGATGATTCGAATTGATCTTGATAAAGTGTGTATGATTCAGTGAGACTCAAAATCAATATTCTCCAAATATTCAAAACCAACCCTGATTTCAATTTCAAATCTAAAAAATAAAGAAACATTTATCCAAATCTTTCAAACATTTCCAATACAAACATGGATATAAAAAAGAGTTATTAATCAATAAATATGAAATGTAAAAATAAATACATTTATTTTAAACATCTTTTCAAAACAACCCTTGTTTGCGAAGTACGTGCTCGAATCCTCCTCGCGGTAAATCCTGCTATACCTGCACAATCATTTAAAACAAACAAAAGGGGTGAGTATAAAGATATACTCAGTAAGTGCACCCAATTTAAGTTTAAATGAAGTGCAGGGGTCCAGTTAGCACTGATGTGCTGAGGAACATGAGGACGTGTTCATACCTTCATCCCCAATATTTAATTACTATATTGAACTTTAAGTTCATTTATTTTCAGCTTTAATATTCAACACGAGGACGTGCTGATCAGTACAAGGATGTACTATTCTTGAAAAAGCTTATTCGCATTCTGTTTAAGATAATTAGCACACAAGATTATTTATCTTATTTCAATTGTTTCATAGGCTATTCACTATTTTGTTTCACATAGATTTATCTTCTTTTAGAATACAACACATTTCCATTTCACAAATAAACCTAATACCCACACAGGCAACATAAAGTAGCATCAGTTCACAAAGAACAGATATATTGCACACAGCAATATCAATAGATCGTAAACTAACATCCACACAGGATTTTACATCTATAAATAGGCAATCAGCCAATCAGATCACACTAATATCGAATCATACAAGTAACGATAAGAAGAAACTCACACAAAGATCATTATCTTTTATTCAGAATCGCACACAGCAGAATATGAACAACACAGGTTCAATCATATCAATCCTCAATCATACATATATGAATATAATGTATGAAGTGCAATGAAATTCAATTTCACACAGAATGACCCGAGAATTATCCACTATCGCACACAACAGTGGAAATCATCCTCTATCACACACAGCATAGGTAAGGCATATAGCCTGAGCACACAGCTCTGAGCATATAGCTCGTAAATATGGACTATCGCACACAGTAGTCCAGGATAACTCACAGTAATCCTTTTATCTTTTTCCACACAGGCTCGTGTCATATAGATATGCAATATGTAAATGTATGAATGTAATCAATATGAATATCATTCGTAATCGCACACAGCATTGAATGACATTCATTCCGCACACAGCTCAGCAAATAACATAGCACACGGCAGAGCACACAACTCAACATTTTTCTCAGCTCAAACAGAGCAAATTACACAATACCACACAGGTACAGCTCACACAGAACATAATATCAATCCACACAGGATTACAATTGCACACAAATCATTTTTACAATCGTATCACACAGATACTAATCACACAGAATCATATCAATGTCAATATCAGCACACAGCTCGTACCATGCTTTCCATAACTCAGCACACAACAATAAGAAAGCATATTAACAATACCACACAGGTAAACATATCATCAATACATTCGTATCAATCATCAATCAAACCACACATTTATTACGGTTCACTAAGAACCTAAAAACTCAGCAGAGCATTATAGGCATCTACCTTTATTTTGCTTAATCAACGTAATTATAATCAATTACGAATCATTTAGTAAGCATAGGAATACTTACTTGTAAGCGTAAGACACTTACCTCGATATATGTGCAAAACTCGATAAGAACATTACTCCTCAAAATCATATTTCTCGTCGTACATATCCTCCTGTACGAAATGAATCACAAATATGGTATTACTAACCAATTCAAGTATTGATTCTAACTTTAGAATCATTAAAACATCTCATTTTCAACCTTAAGTTAACTATATGTCAATTTTTCCATTAAATCCTCTTTAAGTTCAATCTCCTTCAATTATTTCTCTAAATCATTCATACAATCTCTTACTCTTAATTTCATCAATTCCAGCAACAATTCAACTCAATATAGACATATTTCAGCTCAATGTCAAACAATTGTCAACCTAACATAAACCTTAGGTTTATGCCTTTCTTCCATCAAATTTCCATATAAACTCATCCTAATCATTCTCTAAACTCATTTCCAATCTCCCAACATCAATATAAGCCATTCCAGCAATTAAACAACAATTATTTCCATTCATTTAACTCAGCAAAACTACTCCATCAACTTAAAATCAACAATGTATAAACTATCCAAGCTAAATTTCATCTTACCTTATCAAATTATGCAAGAAACCAAGTTAAAATCACTTCCTTGATCAATTTCCTTTCTTCTCAGCCCTTTTGCCACGTTTTTCTCTGAAGAATTTTGCTTGGAATATGCAAGAATGTTCTTTCCTCTTCAAACCTTACTCCTTTATATTTTTTTCTAGAAATCAGGTAAGAACGCGGGGTGGGTAAAAACTACGCGGTTTGGTAACGAATTCGCGTTCTTCTCTCTCCAATCCGCATTCTATTCTAATTTTAGGGTTTTCCAATTTTCGTCTATCGTTTCGCGTCAACCTTCGATCAACCTTTTGTATATCTTTATATATTAATATTTTCACATTTATTTGACTTTATTTTAACATAAAAATTTTTTCGGGATGTTACATTTCTCCCCCACTTAAGAAATTTCGTCCTCGAAATTTCAACTCAAGGTATTCTTAAGTCAACCTGACTTTTCTTTGCTTTCTATCGTATTCACACTCAAGGTATCAATTCTCAGATTTGAGTTTCACTCTAACTCAACAAAAATCAAAGTCTTTCATCATAACTAAGTTCATATCCTTTATATCATTAAAAATCGTAATCTGTAATCACAATCATGTTTTTCTCATCATATCTCTCTTGATATTGATCAATATCATTCATAGATATCTCTATGTTCATGCTTTTTACTCTATCAGTAATGCCAACTCAAATTAGATAACAAGCCCAAGGTAGATAACAAGAAAAGAATTTATATATACACGAGAAAAATACGAAAACAGACGAACTTTTTTACCTTGGTCAAGAAAAATGACACAGGAAACCAACAATTGTTTCCATATTCAAAAGACACTTTTGGCATTATGCTAAAGAAAAGAGTCGAACAAGAGCAAACCTCAAGAATTTTACCTCTAAATTCTCATTTACTCAATCATTTCCACTTTTCTTTTATCGAATACTCTCTCTCAATATGATAATAATCTCATTAGCCTCAATTCTGACTTCAAATTTCACTTATCTCATACTTTTCATTCTCACATCGTGCTCCTTTGAACACCATGTTTATCATAATATCTTGAGACCATAGCGCAATATCAGTATCTCTCTAATATTTTGCGAGAATATCACATATCGATCTACTATAGATCTTTTCTTTTTGAATGATTTCGCTCTTTTCTTTGACAATTTATTTGTCTTTTTTCATTTTCATTCATGTCTTTTGCAAGACATTTCTCAATTCACGGTTTGTGTTAAGGAACACATTTACTGTATCTTTTATCATTTCACATTTTACACAATATCGTGTATTTGAAATTATTTTCACTGTAACGCCCTCCATTTTTAAGAATTTTAGTAATTTTTAGAGTTATTTCATAATTATACGAATAAATTTTTCGCGAAATATTTTTAATTAAATATTGATGGAAGTGTGTACAAGATGTTAAAAAACTAAAATCGGAAAAAAATTAGATAAATCGGGAGAGAGAAAATGGAAAAGATGACCGAGGGTATAACCGAGGGTAAAAGGGTCATTTCCGAAGTCTATATATATATATATATTGCGACATCTTTCTCTACACTCCATTCCAAACACGTTGGTTCCAAAAAAATAGAGAAACTGGAACCCAAAACCCTATCTAAGCTTGAACTTCGATAAACCCTGGTGATCGGGAGGTGTAGGATCGAGTAAAGAGCGGTAATTGGTAAGTTTTTACGACTTATATATAGTTAATCCCGTTTTT
>CANYCX011208229.1:0-13911 GCA_948193385.1 Breynia disticha f. nivosa
TTCCCAACTAAATCAACACTCATTTACATTAACTCTAACATCATCCACAATCATGCACATCATCCCTCATTACATTTAAATTCTCTCAAATCCTAGCCTTATCCTCTCGATTTGGGGCAAATGGATTTTTGGGGCGTTACACCTTTCCTCAAAGAGACATATCATTCACAAGCACTATTTGCAATTCAACTCATCACAATACAAAACCAAACATCCATAGTTCATTTCATCACATAACTCATAAACATATCACCAGAAAACTCATAAACACATCTTATTATACAACTTACTCTTAAGCGACTCACATTATCATTCAATCTATCAATAGATAATTTCCATAGAACCTTACCATCATCATTAAAATTCCAAACATGTCAAACACAAACTCATACCATTTCAAAGTAAACCGTATAAAAAATTCAAGAAATTGAGTCCTTTAATGACTCATTTTCTCTATCATCTTAACAAATGAAACATTAGTCAACATAATTAACCATACAGAGGCAAAACCTACAATGGTAAGTGTCATTTGGTGCACTTACCTCAAACTCTGCGAAGTCAACTCGGTGCTCAACTCCGATTCAGGTTCCGAATGTCACCTCTTACGCAAATCATGTCACATTTCATATCATACACAATACTTTTTACTTATTTCCTCATTTTCTCTTCTAATTACTCAAAATTCCTAACTTTCCCAAAAACCGTAAATTCCTCAATCTCTTCCAAATCCTTGGGGTTTTGGTTAAATGTTTATAAATATAGTAACTATGATAAAACCCATGAAAACCCTACCAAATTTACCTCATTCCTCACAAATTTTTCCTTGGGTATAGAGATTTTACCTTTTCTCCCAGTTGGCTTTCAAACCCTATCATGAAGGAAATTCAATGGAAGATGTGTTGTTTTACTGCTGAAATCCACGAGTTTGTAGGAAGATATTGTGTTTAGGGAGCTATATGAAGGTGTTTTAGGGTTGGAAGAGTGTTTGGAGGGTTTCCGATGTGTTTTGTCCCTAATAAGGTTATTTTATGCCTTTTAATGAAGCGTCCAGACCCCTGATAACGTAGGTTTGAAAAAAATAACGTAGGTTGAACAACATATGTTAATATGGAAAACTAGATATGAATAACATACGTTATTCATGTAGGTAACGTACGTTATTCAACAAAAATGTAGATTAATGTACGTTAATCACAACATTAACGTACGTTATTCATGCACAATCTGCTGCATTTTCCATTTCCTGACTCTCCTTCAATCACCGACATACATATTCTTATATTTACATCATTCCAAATTAAAATGGACATTTTTTGGGACGTTACAGCTGTCCCCCTTAAGAAATTTTGTCCCTAAAATTTTACCCAAGTCTAGGGGTTTAACAACTCGTATCTTCATTTTGTATAAACCAAATCAACTACTATAAATGGCCTCAATTAATACATTCCACACACATAAGAAGCTTCACTATTCTGTTTTGTTCAAGACAAACCACATAGTCATATTAGCATCTTTACATTCCATCATTTCATTACATAACTTCACCCAACATATTCTTTTCTCCATACCTTTGTCAATTCATACTAAACCAAAGAACATACATCCATTTTATGTACACAAACTCAAACAACATCCATCATGCATGCCCAAACATCATAACATACAACATGAAGTATAGTCATTCATCGGTCCACATTCCGATCCACATTTATCCTCATTTCAACCTTCTTTCCAACTTACCATCATACCAATGTGCATCATCACACCCATTATTCTTAATTTGTACCCTCGCACCCCCAACCAATTTTAGCATGTCTTCTAGCATTCATTATTTTCCCTTTTGCTATTTCTCTTCTCACATCCGTACTCACCATTGTCCATCTGGATTCAACATCATAATTTACACTCACACAAGTAACCAAGGCACAACCTTACATTTTAATTACACCTTAATATTCAAGTATTCCACTCATGAATTCTCACTTAAGGGCATTTCTTACACCCATAAGATTCAACATCTTCATATTACCTGTTTTGTAAGCAATATGCCTTTAACACATTATATTTTCATCATCAATCCTAACATCAAATTTCACTCCATAAATCTCTATTTTCCTTATCCAACCATCATCCAAAACATTCTTTAATCATGCTACACTCACCAAAATCCATATCTCTAACCTATCATCACAATTTGCTCCTTATTGTTCTTTTCTCACATACTTGAGTAATGGTTAATAATCCAGTCATACATTCTCATTAC
Organism: Breynia disticha f. nivosa; assembly: GCA_948193385.1. NCBI lineage: Eukaryota > Viridiplantae > Streptophyta > Magnoliopsida > Malpighiales > Phyllanthaceae > Breynia > Breynia disticha. Next base: position 2,264 of record CANYCX011208229.1, read on the forward strand.
ACAAAACTGCTTAATTAACCAAACTTAGGCACACTCATTGATCGCACAACTACTTCCATTTTCCATTTCTTCAAAGGACTCTCTTATTAAATTCTCAACAATATCCCTATGCGTATGATCTTCCATCTATCGGGTAGGGCCAGTCAAAGGTAGGTAAACAAGATTGCATGAGAAAGAAATGCAAAACTGCAGAACATTTAAATGAAAGAAATGTCCTACCCTTGGTCAAAAAAGCTATTTAGGAAGTGAAAGAATCACTCTCTCATACAAGTTACAACCCTAGCACTACCTTTAAGAGGAAGGACGGGCGATAACAACCTCATGGTCACACTCTATAATTAAATCCTAAATATATTTTACCATAGTCTCCCAATGTCATCAACAAGTACTACCTCTAATTTTTCATTCTTTGGTATCTTCTCTCATATACACTATTGTTTTTCCCATAATGGGGTCAATACACTTCCTAAGTTCTTTATTACTACTTTACTTTTCACTCACTCAATGGTTAATCGGTCATTTAGACCATCAAGTTCATTCATTTTAATTTTCTATGGGATTCAATCAACGCACAACTCTAGATAACTTTCCCATTTCCTGGGAAAAGTCACTCATATTCTCACTAGTTATTTGGGTTTCCTCCAAGTTCTTAAGTCTTATTTAGGCAATCCATTTGCCGCTCACAATTTTACTCTTATTTGATTCAGTCACTATGTTTATACGATATTTTTTTCTCTTCAGATTAAATTTCCATTAACTCACTAATGCTAATGAAGGATTCCCACTCAATCATACATCACACAACATTATTCATATAATACATAGTACGCTACCATAACATAAATAGGTACATTAATCATACTAAGACTACCACCGGGATTTAGCACAGCCTCATCCCGTATCCTAGCATACACACGTGTCTGGGGCAGAACTACTGCCTGAGAAGCTCCTCCATCTCTGAAGATAGTATCCATAATCGACCTCTGTCTCAGCCTCTACCAACCTTAGTAGTCTTCTGGTTATCCCCAACACTACTCTGTCTAAGAATCCCCATTCTCTCATCTGTCCTTTTTGTGTAACAATACTGAGCAACGTGGCTTGGCTTGTTATAATAATAGCATATCGGGTGAGTATCCCCACCTGATTGTACGTCTGTACTCTAACGCGTAGCAGTGGAGTACCCAACAGATTATTTTCCTTTGCCTTTGGAGTAACCTCCAATATGTCTACCACCCTTGGTATAATCTCTAGAGGGTCTGAAATCACTTCCCATTCCCCTCCAATGGAACTAGATCCTCCTGATCTCTTTTGCTTCTTTTCCTTACTCCAGCCCTACTCGGTTGCCAATTCTTCTACTCTAATAGCGGTCTCCAATAGAGTCTGGCAGTTAGGTTTTTCCCTCCTATTCGGGTGTGAATGTTAAACCGTAACCCCTGTTTAAAGCGCTCTCTCCTTTGTTGGTCTATAACTACCTCCTAAGGCGCATAACGAGAGAGCCTCATAAATTTCGCCTCATACTCGACTATAGTTATTCCCCTTTATTTGAGTTTCATGAACTCAATCTTCTTTCAACTTCAGTAAAAGGGAGGATTGTACTTGTTCCCAAACTCTCGTTGAAAATCCTCCCAAGTAAGGGTAGGTGGGTCATTCTGACTTCCAGGAACCATTTCCCACCAGTCCCACACATCTTTCTCTAAAAGCGAGGTGATGTACTTTAGCTTTTGTTCTGGAGTGCAATGCATCCGATTGAGAATCCACTCTGTATGCTGAAGCCAATGCTCTGCCTCAGCCTGATCTGTGGTACCCTCAAAAGACCTTGCACCTTGTCTATGCACCTCTCCGAAGTTTCTATCTATATTGATTCCTAATTGACGCCCTTGCTCCCTCATTATTCTTTGCATCATTTCATAGAAATGAGCATAAGCAGGGTCAAAAGGTGGAATAACAGTGTGTGTCTGCTGCTCACCGTGCCCTAGGGTGGATTCCTACCCCTACACAGACTCTCGAGACTGGCGGCCTTGTACGATACATTGTCCACTGGCTCCATCCTATAGAAATCACCTTTTTCAAAAACTTAGTTTCACAAACAATGATGCAATAAAAACATTTTTCTAACACAGTCCACAGGGAATCTAATGCCTGCTCTGATACCACTAAATGTGAATCCTAAGTTTACAAATCTCATTTTCGATTAAATTATAATTTTGGCAACCTTTTTTATATTAAAACAGTGAATTATACGAGTGAGAAGAGCGATAAATATAGTTTTCAAACAATTTAACAAGGACCAACGTTGGTCGTACACAAAATAAAAAGTGAAATGCAGAAGCTATGGAAAAAAGTTTACATGCAATTTTCGTAAAGCACATCTATACTAACATTCGTATAGACAAAAAACATTAACAAAATCCCAAAACTAGGAGCTCGACCTTCTTCCACTATCGCATTGTTTAGCCTTGCTGAAAATGTAGTCACGTCGCTAAGTAAGATCATTCTAGATCATTTGCTTACTTCAGATATGCATTAGTATGTTATTTAGCTTTCTGATCAAGATTAACGTATGCTTAACCTAGCCCTAACGTACGTTATTCACATAAACCATAAAAGATCATACCCATTCCATATAACTCATACAGAGCACATGTTGATCAATCACAAGCCATATTCATGTCATACCTATAGTCCACATACATTCATTTCCATGCAATCGATATCGTATATGCATAATGAATCCAAATGAAATGCTAATTTATTTTCCACACATATTCCCGGGTCTTATAGTTATTCACAAACTGGAGAGCTCTCGCCCTCTTTTCGTTCGAGAGATCTCTCTTTTAGTTGGGCTAATCCACATTTTTCTTTTAATAATTTGAGCCCTCATTCGCTTTTCCTCAGGCCTATCCCAGCATCGAGCACTCGTCTGAAATTTCTTCTCATTAAGGATAATTCCCCTTTTAACTCAACAGTAAAAGAGGTAAAAGCTTTTTTGTTCATAATTGGGCAAATCCCCCACTTTTCTCTTAAGCAAAGCTCTCGCTCAATTCGTCGTTTCACATTGGGCTAATCCTCCCTTTTTTTCATAAGGAAGAACATCTCATCTTCCTTTCCATAGTCTCATAACATGAAAATGCAACGTGCTCATGTAAGTGCAAACAATGACATTCAGAATCCATACCATTTCTCACAATTCATTTCGAATGCAATGAGGTTTAGGAGTGTGTTTGAAAATATAGGTTATGTATCGGATGATGTTAGTGCTTATGTGAAATGTATAATGGTTGAGTATGATTTACATGCTTGAATTATAGTCTCTGCATCTGTTAACGTAGGTTAGGGTTAGAAATAATGTAAGTTATTATACCACTCGCCGTCATCATCCACCCCATGCTTATTTCTAAAGTGCTGGCAAGAAAAATGGAATCGGATAACGTACGTTAATGACAACACTATCGTACGTTATCTAACAATAACGTAGGTTACCCAGATGGGTAACATACATTAGTCATCAGTTGGAGATTTTTGATTTGTTGACAAGAATAACGTAGGTTATACTCCTTCTTAAACATATGTTATTCATAATTAGGAAACCATATTGATCTATAAATCGTGTTACAATCCAACTTGAAGTTAGAACATGACTCGGGCCAATATCTAGACTTAGAACTCATCATCTAAGAACTAAATAACACTATAAAAAATACTTGAATCAAGCCACAGATAACACATCTTAGAACTTAAGAAAAAGAGTAGAGCTCCGTGAGTATGGAGAAAGAATATAACAAGTGAGAACCAATGAACGGGTATATTTAAAAATACACATTGGTAACTAAATAACATTTCAGGAACCTCATATTAAACATCTTGAATAATGTACTTTAGGATGTAAGAAGAGGGTGTAATGTAACCTGTACATAAAGGACGTACACCTAACTTAATAAAGACAATTACAGATGAATGCACGATGCTAGTCTAGCCAATGGAGGTAGTTAGCAAACTGGGCATAGGGAGAGAAAACACTAATGGAATTAAGACCATGGACTAGGATGCACATTATGTAATGCGACCACCAAACATAATGAATGAAGTAAGATAATAGCCTAGAATGTCAGAGTTGTGAGTATAAGTGAATGAGATGTGGTGATAGTCTAATAAGGGAATTGTGTGTGTAGTTTAATGAACGAGTGTGTTAAACTTTATATGGATATGTAAGTGACATAAGAGGTATCCACTTACTAAGTTTTTATGCTCACTATTGTGTTGTGGTTGTTGTGTTCTAGCAGGTTGGCAGAGGATTCCACACTTGGGGACGAGGGTGCGACAATGGAGTTTTCCATTAAAAAATTGTTTTCATAGGTTTGTAAACTCCTTTGTAGTTGTAAAGATGTTCACTGTACCCTTTCCTTTTAATTATACAATTTTGTATTTCTGTATATGGGTAAGTCAAGGTTTTCATATTCATCACCAACTTTTTTTAATTGTGAAAAACTTTTGAGGTTTTTAATACTTCATAATTTAAGGAAAAGAAAATTTAGGCTCACAGTTAACTAATAGAAATATCTTGTTTCATTTTTACATAGGATTGGGACAATTATTTCCAACTATATCACCATTTTTCTTCACATATCATTTGTGATTTTATTGAGTATGTCGTTTCGACAGTTAAAAATGTTTCACGTCCTAATCAGTTGCAAATGTCTAGAATTCTATCTTTGCATAGGTCATAGAAAAAAGTTTCTCAGATCTGGAGTGGGTGAGTTTGGTTTGTTAACACGCTTAGATGTTTCTAATGTTTCTGTAAAAATTAGTCTTCTAATGGTAACTTTATTTTAAAGAATAAGTATTTTCCTAATCTCAAAAAGGTTACAAGGGAAATTCTTGGGCAAATTTTTTGTATTGGTCGTTTTGATACTGATGATGATGCTTTTAAACTGTCAGTTTTATTTTTCATTCATTTCTTTTTGCTCACAAATGTTTCTTCCAAACTTGTTCCTAATCATATTTTGATTTTATTGGTTTTGGATCATTTGAAAAATATAAATATGGTAGGGAAAATTTCTTATTGACTATTCTAATGGCCCAAAAAATGTAAATAAATATTCAAAAAATGTTGTCCAAACAGTGTCGAATGGTCTGAAAAGCGACCTGCCTAAACCATTCCCAAAACCATTTTGAATACAGACAAGAAATTGATATCGCACAGACAGTAAGGCAAAACGGGTAACCAAACAATCTGTGCAAACTGTTTGGCAAACCGATTTGAACTATCAAGATTTAAAAAGAATGAAACGAGTGAACATTTGGGAGAAAGGAGACAAAAACCATATTAGAACCACCCGAGTTCTCTCTCTATTATACCCTAGAAACCTTTTGTTACAAAGCTTAAAACACCAAATCCAACCCTAGAAACTAAGATTGAGTGACCCTTGGTCAAAAGAATGGGGTATTGGGTGATTTTTGATGGAATGGAAATGTAAGCTCTAACCATATACTTGATGCTTCTAGGATTTTGAGCTTAGGGTTAGAAAGATTAGTATTTTTGAGTAAGATAATGTTAATGGAAGTAATGTGGGTGGATTATAAACTAAAAACGATTAGGCAGGAAGAGATTAAGATTTTAGGGTTTTGGGAAAATTAGGGTTTTCGTTAAATAAGAGTGGGATTATGAATTTGAAACATGGAATTGAGTTAATATAGAAATTGTGGTATAAATCTTATACGAAATGTTGTTCGGGATTCGTATAGAAGTTGAGTTGTGTGCCAACTTCACAAAATTTGAGGTAAGTGCATCAAAACACACTTAACTTAGTATGTCTTGAATCTGTATGGTTAAATATAGATGGTAAATGTGCTTTGTTTGATAATGGTAGAGAATTATGTATGTTGTATGAGAATGTATGACTTGCGTTTGGAATAATTATGTGGTGAAAGCATTGTCTTGTGTTGATTTGATTAAAATTGATTATAATGCAACGTGCTATGTAAAGTTGTGATTGATTGTGCATAAAATGAGTACGATGGTTCTTGGCTTATGATGATTGGTTGAATGTAATTATGATGATTGGTTGAATGTAATTTTGATGCTTGTGTAGCTTTTAGTTTCCTTTTGATCAGCTCAACCTTTTCAACTATTTCTTGCACAAGTTCTGGCCCTTCAAATATTTCTGCGCCTTTCTTGTCATAAGAAATTGGACTTATACACTTTCATCCATATACAGCTTCATACGGTGCCATACCATTGCTACTGTGATACAGATTGTTCTAAGAAAATTCCATCAAAGGTATGTACCGATCCCAAGAACCCGAAAACTTTAAAACACACGATCTCAACATCTCTTATAGTGTCTAAATAGTCCTCTCTGTTTGGCCATCTGTCTGTGGATGAAAAGCAGTACTAAAATTCAATTTCCTACCCAATGTACTCTATCTGCTAAAATTTGAAATAAATCTAAGATCTCTATCTGATACTATAGAAACAGGAATACCATGTAATCGGACTATCTCTTGTATGTACAACTCTGCCAACTATTCTAGAGAGATTCTGATTTTAATCGATAAGAAATGTGCAGTTTTCGTCAGTCTCTCTATAATCACCAAAACTCCTTCTTTACCTGATTGTGTCTGTGGTAATCCTATTTTAAATCCATAGTTATTTGTTCCTACTTCTAGACTGGTATCGGTAATGGCTGAACTTTTCCTGTTTGTGCTTGATGTTCAGCCTTTACCTGGTGACATACTAAACATTTGGATACGAATTCAGCTACTTCCTTTTTCATGTTGGGCGACCAATAATGCTGTTTCAGAGTATTGTACATTTTTATCTTTCCTGGATGCATAACATATGGAGCATTATGTGTTTCATCCAGTATCTCCAATCTGATCCCCTCAACATCAGGTACACATCCTCTTGATCCAATCATGGAAGCCTCAAAATCAAGAACTACGTATGGTGGGCATGCCCACCATGCATTTTTCCTCCCTCACCATGTGTAGTTCTTAGTTTTGAGGCTTCCATGGGTTATTTAGTCACTTAACATCAACCTTTCATCAACCTTTTATCAACCTTCCTTAAGCTTGTTTCCAATCATTTATTTTCTTCATTTTATTACCTAAATTCTTATTTTTATTGAACATTTTACTTATTACATTAATTATGTAATTTCAGGATGAGAATGTTATAGTATTAAAGTGGATATTGAAAATAGAATAGTTGTCAAAAAAAGTGTTTGATATGCTTAGGTGGGATGAAACATGTAAATGTGTTGTCTACTACTAGAAACAGTAGGTTGAAACGGATTGGGAAACGGGCCACTCAAACTGTTTCCCAAATTGTTATAATTTCAAATGAGAAACAGAATATAGGAATGGCCTGGAGAATGGTTTAGCCAAACTATTTTCCAAACTGTTCTTCTTCCAAGGAGAAATAGAAGGTTCAAAACGAGCCAAAAATCAGTTTAGCCAAACTGTTTCCTAAGCCATTTCATTTCCCAAAGTAAGGCAAAAGGTTAAAATGGGGTGGGAAATGGGCTACCAAAGCTGTTTCCCAGACTGTTCCCATACAGCGAAAAGTGTAAATCGAGGATGGAGTACAAAAAATTGTAAGGGTTGAACGACATATGAAATTGGAAAGAAGGAAGTATAAGAAAGACAAATCCCACACATGACTAATGTACCTAAAACACTCAATCAACAAGTACTTATGCATTAACTACCTTGGTAAGTGTTGTAGGTGCACTTGCTGGGTATTTAATTACTCACCTTACATTGTTAGTTGTGATGTGTGCAGGTTTAGGAGGATTTCCACGAGCAAGATTGACAGAGCAATTTTTTAAAAAAAATATACATGGATTATAACATATTTATGGATGTATAAAGGGTTTGGCTTATTGCATAATAGTACATGAATATACCTAGATGGGTTGCATGGTTTTATTGTGTAAACCTTGATCATATTTTTTGCATAACATTACTTGGTCAATTCTAAACCATTGTGATTAAGAAATTGCATGCACGTGTATACACTATTGAGCATTAATTATTTTATTTTAAAAAAATATAGGTGTAAAATTCCTAATCCTATCCAAAAATTTGAGTATTAAATTTGGGCATCATATTTAGTGGTATAAGAGCAGGGATTAGATTCCCTAAGGATAGTTGCACTGTTTTAAGTCATATACATGTTTTGGCTTTTAAAACAGTGTGTTGGTTTTGAAAATTAAATATGCTTTAAGGAAATGATTGTGCTCCGACCTTGTGGAAATCTTATGATTGGTTAGTTTAAGGTATGATGACTTATGCAATATTATGGTTCAATGGTTAAAAAATAATTTAGAGGCATATGTATAATTTTATTGAATTGATATGATTTGTTGCAGGATGTTGCTATTATTGTGGGATTGCTAAAATGAGGTTTGTGATGTTTTGATGGTTGATAAGTGAATTATTGTTAATAAAGGATGTATGTAACTAAACTTGCTGGTCGGTTTCGTTGGTTACGTGTATGGATGACGAATAATTGAAATGTTTATCATTGGTTAAGTATGAAATTAGTCATATGGAAAATGAAGTTGAGATGTTTTATATGACTGGTTACACATAAATGATTAGGTATATTGGGCTTAGGTGTGTGTGTGTGTTTGGATGTAGATGTATGTGATGTGTGAACTTCGTAAGATGTGACTTGAATACATCATATATGGTTTTGCATATATGAATGAAACGACAATGTAATACTAGGTATCCCAAACAGATATGTTAGAGTGAGGAGGTGCCATATGAGACTGGGTATCGTAAGCACATCAGCACTCAGAGATTAACGTAATAAGATGACTATGTGAGACTGGGTATTCTAAGCACATATGTCAGGGATGAGAGGGTGTCATGTCAGATTGGATATCCTAAGTGCATCGACATCCGGTCAAACAACCAAGGAAAAGAGAGAAAAAAAAAGTCATAAGAGACTGAGAGCTTGACATTTGGAGAGAAAGGGGAAAACATACTGTGGACATGTTGTATAAATTATTCATTGGATTTGATCATATGTTGTGGATGATTGATGAATTCAGTTGAAAAATGCTTGTTCGTTAAGTTCAAATGAAATGATTAATGAATGTGATGTCCATCAATAAAATGTGGAATTGATTGTGAAAGTAACAGAGTTATGTGCGATAAATAACTTTGCCTAAATTGGTTGTTTGATTGAGTTGGATATGTGTATAGATAATGCACTATTAAAATTCTAATTGTTGGCTTGGAAAGCATGTTGGATAATTGCGAGTTGTATGAGATAATGTGTGAGAATTTCTATTGGTATTTTAATAAACGTGATGTAAAGATACAGAGATGAAAATTTTTTAATACTGGAGACCTTAATAGGGATTGTGTAGTGAGTGAAAGGATTAGAGGATCCCTGTAGTAGGAATGTATTATTGGAGATCTGAGAGAGAGTAGAAGACTACATGTGAATGCAATAGAACCCAATTAAGAGTGGAAGTGCAAACGGCAAATGTATTGCCTAAAGAAGATTTGAGAACTTAGGAAAAACCTAAATGAGCAATGAGAATATGAACGTTCTTCCCGAGATTGAGGGAAGTGATATATAGTTGGTGCGTGGATGGAGTCCTGCACAAAAGTATTATTAGGAAACTTGATGGTCGATGACCGGTTAAGTAGAGGGAGAGCAAAAAGCAAAGTAGAAATTGAAATTTGAGGTACATTAATAGTCATATGGTGAGGAAAGCCAATCGTATATACGAGAGAGATATCAAATAAAGGAAATTAGAAGTATTGGTTTTTAATGAAATTGGGAGGCAATGGAAGAGTATATTTGAGGATTTAATTGTGGAGTACAACCATTGAGGTTTTCTAGCACTTGCCCTTTCTCTTGAAGGTATTGCCAGGACTATCATTTGTAAAAGAACGTGATTCTTTGGCTTCTTGTGCATCTTCTTCAATAGGGTAGGACATTTCTTATAAATGTTCTACATTTTCTTCTTTTGCCTGCAATAACGTACCTTGGACTGGCATTACCTGACAAATGGGAGACCTCAAGCATAGAGATAATTGTAAAAGTTGAAATAAGAGAGTTCTTAGAGAAAATGGAATTAGCACGAATTGTGATGATATGTTGGGTACATTGGTCTTAATGAGTGAAGTATGATTAAAAAATGTTTTGATTGATTGTTGGTTAAAGAAAATGGATATTTATGTGGTTTAAGTTGATGCTATGATTAATAATGAAAACAATAATGTGTCAAGGGCATGTTACAAGAAAAACGGGCAATATGGAAATGTTGAACCTATGGGTAGAAGAAATGCCTTAAGAAAAATTTCAGGAATGGAATACCCATGTGTTAATGTGTAATCGAATCGTCCTAGGTGAAGAGAGATGACTTTAGAGTTGTTAAGTTGTTAAATTAAGTAAAATGGATTTAGAGAATAATGCTGGACTAGAAATTGATGAAAAGATTGAGAATGTTGCATCGACAGGTTAGATGAACTTATGACAGGATCAGGCTGATGTTGTTGAGTTACGATGGTTGAGGCCATGTATGCGAAATAAGAGAATGGAATTTTTTATGATGAATCCTGATGCCTTATGGGACGTGTCAAAAGAACTTAAGTTTTAAAATTTTGGGGATAAAATTTCTAAAGGGGGAGAGTTGTAACGCCCTGAAAAATGTAACTAAATATTTGTAAAAATGTTGTCCAGACAATGCCAAACGGACTGGGAAACAGCCTGCCAAAACTGTTCCCCAAACCATTTTGGATACATATAAGAAATTGATATCGCGCTGACACTAAGGTAAAATGGGTAACCAAATGGTCTGTTGAAACCGTTTTGACCTATCGGGATTTAAAAATAGAAAAATGCGTGAACATTTACGAGAAAGGAGACAAAAACCTTTTTAGAGCCACCCGACTTCTCTCTCCACTCTACCATAAAAACCTTTTGTTATAAAGCTTGAAAACACCAAATCCCACCTTAGAAACTAAGATTGAATGTCTAATGAACAGAGTATTAGGTGATTTTCGACGGAAAGGAAAGGTAAGCTCTAACCCTATACTTGATGCTTTTAGGATTTTGAGCTTAGGGTTAGAATGATGGGTATTTTTGAGTAACATATTGTTACTGGAAGTAATGTGGGTGGATTATGAACTAAAAATTGTGAGTTAGGAAGAGATTGAGATTTTAGGGTTTTGGGAAAATTGGGGGTTTTGTTAAATAAGAGTGGGATTGTGAAATTGAAACATGGAATTGAGTTAATATAGAAATTATGGTATAAATCTTCTAGGAAAAGTTGTTTGAGATCCAGATCGGAGTTGAGTCGTGTGCTGACATTGCAGAATTCGAGGTAAGTGCAGTGAAGCACACTTACCTTGGTATGTCTTAAATCTGTATGGTTAAATATAGATGGTAAATGTGTTTTGTTTGATAATGGTAGAGAATTGTGTATGTTGTATGAAAATGTATGACTTGCATTTGGAATAATTATTTGGTGAAAGCATTGTGATAGGGCCAATCTTACACGTTTATTCTATTTATATTATAGCGTATTTTCATTATTTTTCGATAGATAAATGCATGAATGTTAGAGTTTTCTTATGTTTATGTTTTTATCTTAGGTGTGCTCGGAAGACGGTGATTTCGC
>CANYCX011208306.1:0-34522 GCA_948193385.1 Breynia disticha f. nivosa
GTTTTTACTAGTTTTGTCCGTTCAAAAACTGTAACATTGTGCGGGTTTTTCACAATTTTTGTCCGTTCCAAAAATTGTATCTTTTATTGAGTGGAGATCGTAGAGTAGGTTTATTGTTGAGAAACCGAACCACGTTAAAAATTCTTTGTGTTTTTTATTCTTTCTTTCTATATTTTTATTACTGTGGGTGTTCTTGTTTGGTTTGGGTCCTAACATAACCGAACAGCATGATAGAGTCGGCTCCCCTCCTACTGTCAGCCAAGATTTTAATAGGAGTAGCCGACCCATGTGGGGCCCATGAGGGAGTGCTCGACCAACTAGGGATGCGGGTGTCAATTGGACTTTGGTTGATAAAAGGAGGATAGTGTAGTATCGTAACAATTGGTATCGGAATCAGCCTCTCCCAGTGGGACCCTGTTACGAAGGAGCCGGCTTGTGGGCTAAAAAAGGGAAAGGCTGGTCCAAGTGCTCAACCCACGTGGACGTGGATCCTCAAAGGGTGGGGTAATGATAGAGTCAACTCCCTTCTTACTATCAGTCAAAGTTTTAATGTAAGTAACCAACCCATGAGGGGTACTCGTTGAACCATTGAACTTTGGTTACTTGTCCATGCGTAGGTGTCAATTGGCTTTTAAGAGCATTCCTCCATTCTAAGTGTGTTTGGATGGAGTGTAAGAGAGAGAAATAAAAGGTACGTAATAGAAAGGCAAGTATAAGTGTATCTTCACTTTGATTTTTGTGGTTCTTTCCAAAAGCTTCTCCAAACTTTCCCCTGAGATTTTCAACATGGGCAGGATCCACATTATAAAACACTGGCCACACCACTTGTCCAAGACTTTTCCTACAAGGGACAATATGAAATGCTCTTCTAAACACCATGATGACTCAGCTTACCCCTCAGAAAATACAGTGTAAATAAAAGGGTAAGAACACGAATTACTCATTCTTGACGCATCAGAAAATCTATTTACACCAAGAACCACTCCAACAGATCGATCTGATTGTCTTTCTCACGAGTATACAAACATAAACTGAGTACGGGCTTTGTCCGCCTTCTATTGTTTTAGTGTTTTTACCAACAAAATGCTCTCCAAAGAAAGCATTGTGTACGGCAGCAATATTTACTAAAGTGAAGTCCTTGTTTTCTTATTCTGCCATAAAACAAAGATACATATCTTTGTTTTATGGCTTTACTTCACGTTCAAAAGGCTCTTTTAGTACCTTTCGTCCGTGGATTCAGCGGTTAAGGTGTCTTACCCCTTTCTTAGTACATAGGTTGTCGGATGGTTTTGGGAAAGAAGTACATGAACGAAGAATTCGACGAGAGAGGTTTCAAAACTCACATTCAAGAGGTTATGCATTTGGCAGCTGCAACTAATATTGGCGATTGCATTCCACAGATTGCTGGCCTTGATCTTCAGGATTTGACCAAGCGAATGAAGGCGGTTTCCAAGGTGTTTGATGCTTTCTTGGAGAAGATTATTGATGAGCGTATTTTGAACAAGGATGGTGTGGATGAGGATAGCTGTGAGCAAAAAGGTGTGTTTCTCAAAGAAATTAGCAATTCAGGGTGTTTGGAGCTAAGGTGAACAGGATTTCCTCCCACAAGCCGACAACTCTGATTCTTCCTCTGCTGAGCCTGATTTTCAAACAGTAAAAATAGGATGTAGGCGTGCAGGCTTTGCAGGTTGTACATATGAAAATAGGATGTAGGGAAGATGAATTGAAGGCTTTAGTGTTGTTTCTTCACGAGGGAACAGTGATGTGTCTTCTTTATAAGAAGCTTGGAGTTGCATTCTTGTACACTCACTCGAAAAAAAGAGGTGGGCATCAACTTGGTTTTTCTTGTGGAGGTTTATTGTGGTGGTTTTCTTGCTCTTGTAAGTATATAAAAAATGTTGTAATATATTTAATTTTTTACTTAATAATTTTATTTTATAATATATTCAGTTAGTTGTCTTTTTTTTATAATATGTTTTTATAATATTTATTTATAGTTGTATTTTATTTGAAGAGATTGATATAATTTTGGTGAAATATTTTTTGAGTTGTTCTTTTGGAGTTTTTTTTGGAGATTTTTAAGCAAGAAAATCAAGTATTTTAAAAATTTTTAATATTTTTTTTAATAAATTAATTTGAAAATTATGTAAGTGCTAGTAAATTAATATGCCATGTGATTTTTTATCATTAAATTTCTTTAATAGTTTAAATAAAAATTTAATGAGGTGTTAACATGTAAGAGCATTCCCAACAACCTCCATAACATACTCCCTACTTTATCAATCTTTTATTAACTCTTTAATAAAATCAGATTCCTAATAATTTATGCTATATCATACTCTTTAAATATTTCTCTGTTCAATTTTATATTAATAAAAAATTTAACAACTATCTACAGTTAATCCTTTAAAGTTGACTATATAATGTATTTAACTATTTTATATTTACATGTTTTGTAATATTTATAAAATATTTTCTTATAAATATTTGTGATTATAATTTTTTTTAGTATATATTGAGATAAATTTTTAAAAAATAATATTTACTAAATTTTTTATTTATGTGATTATTCGATTCTTTATGAACAAATAAGTTTTCACTGTTTAATAAATTTATATAAAATAAATCTTTAGTCATAGTCTTTATTTTAAAAAATAGAGTTAACAAAAAAAAAAGCAAAAAAAAAATATGTGAGTCATTTTTAGACTCCATGTAAATTATTTACTAGTCTCTCTGTTCCTAAATAAGTGTTTATTTAACAATGGGTACACAGATTAAGAAATGACTTTAGTAAGTAAAAAAAGACTATTTTATCCTTATTTAAAATTCAGTGTTTCAATGCATTTGTTTTTGTAGTGTTAGAAAATATTTAATACTTAAGAGTTTTATTGGTCTTAGTTTTGGAAAAACGAAATTTCTTTAGTTTTTAGAGAATAAAAACAGAATTTAAAGAGGGATAACTTAGAGAAAAAATATGTTAAATTTCTAAAAGTACACTTATTTTAGAACAAAATTTTGAACCTAATTTTTATTATTATTATTAGGAAAGGAGGGAGTATTATAAAAACTTACTTATTATTATTATTATTATTATTAATTTTTTTCAAAATTTATTTTATTTTATTAATTATTTATTAATAAATATTTTCAAAAATATTTATTTTACTTTTTTATTTCTATGTAATTTTATATCGTCATTTTAATTGTTACTTAACTAATTATTGAAAGAATAAGAAGTAAGCTCATGATTAGTTCAATTATTATATATAAGCTAATCATTAGTCATATGATCAAATTAATTATTGAATGAATAATAAGAGGTAATGATTGGTGAATGATTGTGGCAATTAATTTGGGGATGATTTGATGTGTAGAAAGACTAAAAATCACCCCTAATCACTAATAGAAAATTAAATCACCCCTAATTGCTAATATTTTTCTACTTCCCCTTTTTTGCTAAATACTTTTCTTCATAACTCTACTTCTCTAAAAAGCCCGATTAAAGTTAAAGACTTCGTAGACATTATGCTAGGAATTATGGGTTCTCAGGACATTGAGTATCGTATTGATCGAGACAGTATCAAAGCCATCATCTTGGTATGTATAATTAACTATGGTTAATCATCAACATGCATAAGTATTTACTTTCTAATTATATTGTATATAGTTATAGTAACACTTGTTCATGTTTGAAGGACATGATAGTCGGCTCAGTGGACACGGTATCAGTAACAGTTGAATGGGCACTTTCTGAACTTTTAATTCACCCGAGAATAATGACAAAATTACAAAAGGAGTTAGAAGAAAAGGTTGGAATGGGTAGAATAGTGGAGGAGTCGGACTTGGAGGGCTTGGAATACTTAGAAATGGTAATCAAAGAAACTTTCAGACTTCATGCTGTTGCACCGTTACTGGTACCTCATAAAGCAATTGAAGATTGCACCGTCAATGGCTACTTCATACCAAAAGGTTCACACATCATAATAAACGCATGGACAATCGGAAGAGACCCGACTGTTTGGGAAGATGCAAATAAGTTCATTCCTGAAAGGTTTGGTGTAAATGATATAGACTTCAGAGGACGTGATTTCAGTCTCCTACCGTTCAGTTCAGGGCGTAGGAGTTGTCCTGGAATGCAACTAGGGATGACTATGGTGAGATTACTGGTGGCACAACTGGTGCATTTTTTCAAATGGGAATTACCAAATAACATGTTGCCCTCTGAGTTGGATATGTCTGAGGAGTTTGGCCTTGCAACTCCTAGGTCCCAACATCTTTTTGCCGTTCCAACTTATCTCCTTCGTGTCTAATTCTTATTATAGGCAAGCTTTCGTTTTTTCTTTTCCAAACGTAGCCAATAAAACTGGCATTTACAGAAAATATGTATTTTCATTTTATGCATGTTCTGATCTTTTTTTTTGGTCACAAAATCTATTCAAAGTGTTTTTCTGTTGGAGAAGACGTCCTTTGCAGGGAACTTCTATATCTGATTATGAGTCAAAGATAATTATCGTTAGAGAATAGCTAAATCATCTATATTTGAAAAAGTTCCATGGAAAAATGGGTAGAAGCTTACGTGATGTGAAGGATGAAAGAGTGGTATGGCGAAATATTTGAGAGCTCTTGTGTTCCTCTGCTTCTGTCTGCATTTCTTCATCGGAAAGTCTTGACGAAGCACCCTACGGACGCTGGCAGCTTCTGTCATTGCCAAAGCGCTTAGGTTGCATATGATGTAAAAGATTGAATGTTCTAATGTAATGTAAAATTGATGTAATACTATTAGTCTCACATAAGTTTTTATTTATGAGTATTTTAACTAATAATTTAATTGAGTTGCAATGCAAACGTTAAACATTAAATTGAAAAAAAAAATTAACTAAATATTATACTTTGTACAAAACGTTCAAAACGAAATTGAACATTATTCAAATATGAAGAGTAAAAAGCCCAAAACATTAGATTAATTACGTAGTACAAACTGTTTTCTTTTTAATTTGCAATAGGTTTTTTTAAAAAACTTGCAGAATTGTAATTTTTTACTTTTTTTAATTGCATTTTATATGAAATAATTTTTTTGCATGTATAAATTTAATATAAACTTTATATATGAATTTAAATATTTTTATATATAAACTTATATATATTTTTTATGAATTTAAACTTAATATAAATTTAATTTAATATATATACGAAATTATTATGTTTTTTATTAATTTTTTGAATATTAACTTCTATATATTTTTTATCGTTTAAAGTTAAATATCAACTTTAAATATATTATGTATCGACTTTATATAAATAGAACTTAGAGATATTTACAATTTAATAAATAAAAGTGAAAATAATTTTAAAGTTTAACTAGTTTGCAAATAAATAATAAATATAAGGTATATATGAAATCAACCAAAAAAATATTTTCAAAAATTATATTAGGAATCAAACCACGCAAAAATACCCGCAACAAATAACAACATAGAAAAAAAATGCAAGAATTTTGACCAACGTCCACTACCTCAACTAAATGAATGTTACAATTTTTAAACACATAAAACTGTAAAAAAATTTTCACTCTTGTAGACTGATGCGTTGTTTGGATGATGGGTTGACATGGTATTGTTAAGCATGGTTTTAAAATAACCACATTTGTTTTGGCTTTTTAATGTATCGTATTGGTTGCTATGGTTATCTGATGATTTAAAAACATGAAGAAAACCACAGAATTATAACTCACTATATTGGTGGTTTGAAATGATTTTATGATTGAAACTATATTATTCAATATTATACTACATCACACGATATTTTAATGAACCACGCTAACTTATGATATTTTAATGTACATGTAATTTGAGGAGTTTCTCAACAAATTATACATGTACATTATAAAGAGACTATTGAAGCTCAAAATTTTAACAATCAAACGAAAAAAATGGGAAGAAAGCCCTCGTCAAAGGCCCTAAAAACTTGCAAATCTTCACAACTTCCGAGCTATGTTCATGGACATCTTCCTCTAACCAAACTGCTGAGCTCCACGTCGAAACTATACGTGTCAAGCACTGCACTACTCTTCAACACTATAAATAGTGCTACAACTCGTACAAACATTCATCACTAACAAGTAAACACAAGAAGAAAAGCATTCACAGATTACTTATTTGAAGAACGAACCAAGAAAAAAATGTCAGACAGCAACTCCCAGAAGATGAGCTACCAAGCTGGAGAGGCCAAGGGCCGAACTGAGGTCACTACTGCTCAAGTTTTTCTTGTTTCATGTTATGTTTGTAATGCTATCTAAATCATGAACTAATAAATTTTGCATTTATGTTTTTTGGGTTCAGGAGAAGGCCAGCAACTTGATGGACAGAGCTGGCAATGCAGCTCAATCTGCAAAGGAATCAATGCAAGAGGTTCGAAAAAACTAACTCCAGCATCATTATATGTTCATAAAAGAGGATTTGTTTGATTCAGTTCTTGCGTTTCTGAAAAATGGAATTGGTTTGTGGTGAGTGTAGGCTGGGCAGCAGATGAAGGCAAAGGCAGCAGGAGCAGCAGAAGCAGTGAAGAATGCAACTGGGATGAACAATAATTCAAATTAAAGACAGAAATAACTTGATATCAATAAAGAGATTTCCTCTTTTCTCCTCTTAGGTGTTTTTGATTCTGTTTTATGGCTGTATAAAGAAGAGAGCTCTTCATGTTTAGTTCTCTTGATTCCATAAAAGTTGGCAAAGTTAATTGCCTTTAGAGTTTCCTCTCTTTCGGTCACTGTTAATTGTATTTCTTTTTAATCTAATGTCTCCTCTTTATTCATTCTGCCATCATTTCTGTTCTATTCTAATTTTCTGACGCAGCAAAAACGCTAGAATACAAACGTACTCAGGCTGTAATGTTGTGCAAAACCACAAACCAGAATTTATAAAATAGAAGTATATGTATTGGTTCTTCATTCCCTCGTGACTGAGGTCTTTTATAGCTTCATAAAAGAAGTTCTAATCAAACTAAAAATCTAAGAAAATAACATCTGAGATAAGAGTTCAAGAAAGCATAAAACTAATCTAATAAGAGTTCCAAAATACCAAGGATTCTTACTCTAATAGGTCTGTCATCCAAGCCCTCCATGCTGTCGTCCAGGTTGCTAGCATACAGTCTTGCCAGTATCGCTGTCGTCTACCATCCAGAGCCGTCATTCGGCACTGTTTGATTTTGATGCCTCATCGTTTCCTTTAATTTCTACAACAAAAGACAAAAAATGACCTCTACAAGTCCCTAAAAAATCAGCCTATTGGAACAAGACTGCTTGCCGCATATACAAATTGTTGCGTTTTGGATCTCAAACGCAAACACAAAAGTTACTGGCGGCTAAATTAAACGGAGCTTAACTAATTAGATTAAATTATAACTGGCAGGTGTCTGAAGCTGTTGTAATTTGCTTCATCGAGACCCCCTCTGTTTCAACTAATATGAATTCAAGAACAACTTCTAAGGAGGCTGCTTCTCAGTTTGATCTGTCTGTTTTTTTCTTTACATTGATTAAATGGTATGAACCAATACAATCACTTCTAGAATACAACTATTTCCACATCATAATCTACCATAAATCTTTGATATGGTTAGTGTATATTCACAGTACCACTTTCCCGATATCTCAATGGGAGTGAAGGATGTGGGTCATAAACTGGTAAGAACACAGGATTTTAAATGAAATTGAGTTTAGAAGCACTTTATATTCAACAACCATGAACAAAGAAAACTGTCTGAGCTTCAGAAACATGTGTAGTGTGATGCCACCAACAGTTCTCACTTCTCAGCAATTTTGGCCGAAACTCGGAATTCCTTACAAGTTTCCATTGAACTGATGCATTTCTTTTAACACATTCTTGGACATCAATCGTCTCTGGACAACATGGTTCCAGAATAAACCCAAGACATCTTTATCACCACCGTAAGAAGCACTGAAACTCCTGTAAGTTTTAAGAGTGATCATCAGTCTTCTCTTATACATTACATCCAATAAATCTGATACAATATTCACCTTCCCAAGTTTCCAGTATGCATATGCCAGACTAATATATACTACACTGTCTCCAGGAATTCCCTTTTGTTGCATCAGATTGAATACTTCTTGAGCACAAACAACCTTCCCTATTTTGCATAGTCTTCTTATTAAAGCTCTATACAAAGAGAGATCGACACACTGACCTCTCCTCACAAATTCATCAGGGAGTTTAATAACATTTTCATCATCGTTTTTGGCGCAGTAACCATCCACAATCCATGAATAAGTGCAGTAGCTAGGCGAAAGTCCAGCATCAAGCATCGCAAACAAAAGCTCTTTAGCACTCTCCAACTCTTTCACCTTGCATAGGCCATGTATTAGTGCTTTGTATGTAAACTGGTCTAGCTTCAAACCGGCATCTACCATTTTGTTCTTCATTTTCACGCCTGACTTTGTATCTCCTATCTTGCAATACGCATTAATCAATGTATTACATGTGACATTGTCAGGATGAATATCCTTATCGCTCATCTCCATCAATAGTTTATTTGCCTCTCTCATCCTTCCTTGCTTGCATAACATGCGCAGAACCGAGTTATAGGTAACCACATTAGGATGAAGTCCGTTTGTTTCCATCAACTCCCGCAATTTCAAAGCTTCATCAAGCTCATTTACTCTACAATATCCGTCAATCAAAGTAGTATAAGTCACTAAAGTAGGAGTCACATCTTTGATTTCCCTAAAAAGCCTCATAGCCTCTCTCATTCTACCTTCTCTACAATAAGCATATATAAGCGAATTATAAGTAACAATATCAGGACTAATTCCTCCCATTGCCATTCTTTCTTGAACCGACAAAGCCTCATAATGCATACTCTTCTTACAATACAACGAAATCAACGTATTATAAGTAAAAAGATCAGGAAAAATACACTTAGACTCCATCTCGCACAACAACTCATCCGCTTTTTCGACATCTCCAGACTTACAACAAGCATGAATCAACACATTATAAACATGAATATTCGCAACAACACCAAGTCTTACCATCTTCTTATAAACTTTCCACACAGTATCAACCAACCTATGCTTAGCCAAGCAATTCAACAACACAGTACAAGCATGCAAATGTGGGACCAGCCCACAAACCCTCATATGCTCAAAAACCAATACAGCCTCTTGACTCATCCTTAACTTGCCATAAACAATAACAAGCCAGCTCAAAACATGAGAATTCACATCTGGGTCATCATGAATTCTCACCAAAGCATTCAAAACAGAGTGTGTGTATAAAAAATGCTCCTTTTTTGCAATGCTTTCAAGCAAACACTGAGCATCTCTATAGTGGTGATTTTTAGCTAAAATATAAAGCATAGTCCAAGAAGATTGTAAGGAATGGTTATAATGAGGAATTGATGATTGAGTCCATTTAAAGAAAGAGAAAGAAAGAAGAGGAGCATGAAAAGAGAGTTGTTGAAGTACCTTGTGAATAAGTGATGTTGTGAGAGAAGAAGTGATCTTCGGAATCAAAAGATTGTTCCAACAACCCTTTATTACAGTTGCATATATGCTTCGGAACAACACTTCTGCTTCATTCATACTAATTGGAATCCAAAGCTTCAATCTTTCTTTTGATTATGTTTCGTTTTACAGGCTCCTTCTATGTTTTGGCTCAAACACAGCCTATGCGATTTCAAGTTGTTACGAAACGACGACGTATTTTGGATGTCATTGGGTTGGGTAATATAGTTCGATGGGCTTTGGTCCAAAAAAAGTGACGTCATCCGCTGAATTTTTAATTTCCTTCAATTTAATTGAATTAATTGTGTTTTAAAAGGTTGATATTAATGAATACATAAATTAATCTAAATATTTTATATAATTTTTTGTAAATATATTTTTATTTTTTATAATTTTGTGTAATTGTAATAGTCTCAGTTTTCTATAAATTAATCTAAATTAATTTTTTTATTAATTTTTTTAACATAACATTTGCAATTTTTAATTATAACTTTCTCTGAAGGAACTCTAAAACCCTTAGTCACTTGAACCTTTCCTCAGAAATTTCCAACACCACAACCATGGACTCTCATATTGATCCTACGGACTACAAGGTCACCGAGTTATTGAAGGAAGTTCAGATAAACTACTCTTCCACTTTCACTAAACTCGTCAGCGACACAGTTTCAGCTATCCAACAATCCATTCATAGCATACCTCATGACCTCGCAGTTTGTTTTCTCCTTATTAGATTTTATTGAAGGTTCATTTTTTTATGGAACTTAAGGTTTCATTCGTTTGTTGTTTAGGTTACTGGAGATGAGGCTGCACAGTTTGTTAAAGATGTTGGCGCTGATAAAGTTGGTTTCAAGTTTAGGAAGCCACAGCTTATTGAAATTGGCGGTAGTTATTCAATTAAATGCATTGTTAAACCTGATTTCTGTGTGGACGTTTTTGTTCGTTTGCCAAAGGTAATTTGTGCTGCGGGTTTGGTTTCTTTTTGTGTTTTGTGTTTGTTTTATTGTTGTGAATTGGAGTTTTTTTTTTCTGCAGGAGTGTTTTTACGAAAAAGTCTATCTTAATCATCGCTATCATGCTAAACGGTTTCTTTATTTATGCGTGATAAAGAAGTACTTGGAGTCTTGCCCATTTTTTGAAAAGGTTAATTGGTCTAGTTTTCAGAATGAGGCTCGAAAACCTGTGCTAAATGTTCATCCAGGTTTGTTATTGTTATTTTGCTGACTAGTTTTTGGCGTGTTATTTGATTTTGTGGGAAGAATGAGGTTTGCGTTGTTGTTGTTGTTGTTGTTTTGTAGCAAAAAAGCTGGCTGAGTTTCCTGGTTTCTATGTGAGGATAATTCCGACAGCAAAATCTTTGTTTGATGTTTCAAAGCTTTGCTTGAAGAGGAACAATATTCGGTCATTGAGTCAAGGTATTTACAGTTTGTTTCATTGTTCATTGAGCTGTATGAATGTCTAATCGATCTTTGCATGATTTATATAATTGTTCAGATGGAAGCACTTTTTCTACGCCAAGATATAATAGTAGTATCTTGGAAGACATGTTATTAGAGGATAATGCAGAATTTCTGAAGGAAATGTTCCTAGGGTGGAAAGAATTGAGAGAGGCTTTGATTTTGCTGAAGGTATACTGTGGTATTTCACACAAGTGAAAGTGTATTTATACACCTTTTAGAAATTGTTGAAGGCAATTTTGATTTTATCCTTGCAGGTTTGGGCCCGACAAAGAAGTTCCATTTATGTTCATGATTGCCTAAATGGATTTCTTATTGCTTGTGTCCTTGCACATCTCGCAACTCATGAGTGTGTCAACAAACACATGAAGCCACTACAGATATTTCGTATTACGATGGGCTTTATAGGTATGCTTAATTTTTCTTTTTGCTTCAAGTACATGTGTATCAGCAAAAAAGTGGGGGTTCTCCAGACAATTTTTTTTTTCATTTGCCATGCCACACTTCCAATACACAGATTGAATGTAGCTTCTTAGAAACAGAAAGAAGAACTAAAATTCATTCAAGAATTGAATAGCAAATGATTATGCTTTAAAGATTATTGCAATAACCGTACTGAGGATCATATTTTAGGATGACGTAGCTTTGTTCATGTTAGTTGAAGTCACTTTTCAGTTTTTGTTAATCCAAATGTCATTGCAATGATGTTTGTTTGAGAAAAATGATCTTAGCTCATGAAAAAGGCTAGAAAAAATCTTTTAGATGCTTTGATTGGATTTGATACTTGTTCCAATTTTGTGTAAGGCATAGTGTTCTTTTATTTTTTTTTTAAAATATTGACAAGTATATTTGTGGATTATTTTCATCTTTTTGCAGCCAAGTTAAAGCTGAGCCAAGTTCTTTTCATTAGGAAAAATCATGATACAAAGATTTCAATGGAGGTCAGACGTTTTCTAGTGAAGCACACTGATTATTGCTCACATTGTTGTGCAATATTTTTTTTTAATAGTCTTCTATAGCTTTTTGTGCCATATTTTAGTTCATACGACTGATCAACTGGCTGAAACAATATATGATCACTCCCATGTGCTTCATATTAAGGTCTGCAGTAAGTTTATAATATCACAATTTTTTTGGCATAGCCTCATAAAAGAATGTTTGCTGACTTATATGTATAGACTTATTTTGATAACATTTATAACTTAATGTTACTTGAATTGTACTTAAAGATGGACTTGTCTTATGATTTTTTCCACGCTTAGTGTTGTTGTATGTCACAAATTCCATAAATTTGCTTTGTTTTATGTTGGATTTTCTTTATCCTTCTCGGGTTGCAGGAAAGGTTGTTGAACAAAGAAACATTTCCTGTGGTCATGTTTGATTCATATGCTCATTCAAATTTGGCTTTCCGGATTAGAAGCAATAGTCTCATTGAGGTGCTTTTTGGCTTCCCATATTCAATTTGTTTCAACTTCTTTTGACTTCCCTTCAATGCATTTGATTCTGTGTGGTGATCTGTAAAAGTGATTTTTTATTTATATTTTTAACGGTGTAGCTCCAAGAGGAAGCCAATTTGACACTTAAATGCCTTGAAAAGTTTGAAGATGGTGGTTTTGAGGACACTTTTATTACCAGGGTTGATTTTCCGGCTAAATATGATTATTGTGTGAGGTATGATCCTCTTATCATTAACTCCATCATTGGGTTATTAAAGAACCAGATTGATCTGTCACTTGAGAACTGTTTCGGCTAGGTTCATAAAAATGAGGCCTTGGAATATATGCGTGAGAAGTGGATAACAGTGGTTCTTGTTGTGATATTAGATGGATGAATCGATAAAAGTGTGATAGTTTTGTCTTGGCCTTGCCAAAAAAAAAAATGAAAAACTTGACTTACCAGTTTAATAATATGGGCCATGTACTTGTAGTTATCATTTTTGAATCATTGCACTTAGCATATATCTTTTGTAATATTTCGATATGTCTTACCTTTTCATGTGATTGGCATTTAGATTGAACTTGAAGGGAAATACTGAAGTCCATCCTTCAGGATTTTGCTTAGACGATGAATGTTGGAGAGTGTATGAACAAAAAGTACACTCTATTCTATCTCAAGGACTGAGCGACAGAACCAAGTTCATTCGCATCATCTGGAGGAATGCCCATTCAGAATGCATTTTTGAAAATGTTTGTACTAGTTATCAAACTTCCTTTTTGTGGTTACATGGAGTTTATTTTGTTTTCTATAGATATTGATTGTGTTATGTTTCAGGGCTTATCTATGCTTGATAAAGAGTTGTTATTTATTGGAATTTCATTGAGCTCTTTGGATAAAGCTTTTAGAATTGTTGATATTGGTCCAGATGCCGAAAAGAAAGAGGAGGTAGTGGAACATTTTCTTGTAAGTTTTTAATTATTAATGTTTTCATTTTCTTCAATTTTACTCTTTGCTTTTTGTAGGCTTTGAAGTTTCGAAAGTTTTGGGGAGACAAGGCAGAACTTAGGAGATTTAAAGATGGTAAAATTGCAGAAAGCACAGGTGAGCCTCTTACATGCATGGCTTTCCTCGATGATTTTATTATTGTGGCAGTAATTTTAATGGGACTATGTTGCTGAATTTGTAGTGTGGGAGAGTGAACAGTGGAAGAAGCACCTTATTTTGAATAGAATAATTGAATATGTTCTTAAGCGTCACCTGTCTATAACGAAAGAGAATATTGTGCAAATTGCGGATCAACTTGATTTCTCTCTGCTCAATGATGTTCGAGGTGAGATGATTGATTCCTATGAAAAGTTAGTAGTTGTTATTTTGTATCATCTTTCTTGTTGGATCTTATATATTTATGCCAAGATGATATTATTTTTCAGATCCTATGTCATCTTCTGCAAGTTTGCTCGAGACATTTGAAGAATTATCCAAACGCCTGCGTCTTATTGAGGATACTCCCTTGAAAGTTTCTAGTGTGCAGCCGTTGGATGCAGGTATACCTAGATACAAGTCATTTATTGATAAGTTCCTTTTTCCTTTGTTTATTTTTGTCTGTTACGTATTCTTATTTATTGTTCTGAAATTACTTTGATTAATATGTATGTTGATGTTTTTCTTTTGTGCTTTCTCTTTTATATTCTTCTTATTGTAAACTATTACCATTAGCCTGGGAGGGCTTTCTACTTATTATGAATGCGGGCACATAATTTAAGTCCAAATTTGGGATAAAAGTTATTTATTGATAATTGCAATATTATTTTCCATCATCCTCCTGATGATTTTGCACTTTACTTGCTGATGAAATCCTTCTGCTTTGTTATGTTTGCAGCATTCAGATTCACACGTGTGTTCCCTCCAGAACCACATGCACTAGCAAGTGAAAAAGTTAATATTAAAAGATTACATAAGCTCCCTTCTTGCATTCAGCCACTGGAAATTATGATTCAGGTATGATCTCTGTCATTCTAAGCATGTTTTTAAGTTTTAGCGTTAGTTTGGCTTCTATACTTCGTTTGCATATTTTTTGAGTTTTGATATTTTATATATTTTTAGTTGGAAGGTTCTGGGAACTGGCCAATGGATGATTTAGCTATTCAGAAAACCAAATCTGCGTTCCTCTTAAACATTGGAGAAAGGTGAATGAGACAAAGCTTTTTTGGATGTGGTAATTATTAGTTTGATATGTTAACTGATAACTTTGTTATAACAGTCTCCAAAAGAGGTGGGGAATGACATGTATTGCTACTGAAGATGATGTTGATGTTTTGCTATCTGGCTATGCATTTCGCCTGAAGATTTTGCATCAAACAGGCTTGAGCTTGGTAAAAACGGAAAGTAAGTTTTGCTAAGGATGCTGTTATTCCCTGTTTTAAACAGTGACATCACTAAATTTTACTGAATTTATAGTTGGAAGTGAACCGGTGAAGAAGCGGGTGTCATCTAGTGACAAGAAGCTTTTTCTCCGTGGTCAGCATGCTAGCATGATTAATGGGCTGCAAGGTCTTTTTCCAATTTATGGATCAATTGTGAGGTGAGTATAGGGTCTTTGTCTAACTTTTAATTGTTTCTATTTTCTTTCACTCAACCCTGAATGGTTCGAATTCTTTTTTGACGTATATATTTGACAATTTTTGAAGGCTTGCAAAAAGATGGATTGCTTCTCATCTCTTTTCAGCTTGCTTGGCAGAAGAGGCAATTGAATTGTTGGTTGCACGCCTCTTTCTGAAGCCATTGCCATTTATTGCTCCTTGTTCACGAGTTTCCGGGTTTTTAAGGTTGATCTATCCTGTTTCAAGGAAAATGATGTCAATACATTTAATCTTTTCTGAATTATGCATTTCAATTAAAGAAAAGCAGTTTTGCATTGACTTGGATCTCTATTTGTTTTTTGCATGCTTTTATTTTCTGTGCATAGATAGATAGATAGTCACTTCTGTGAACTATGTTTCCCTGTCTTTATTGAAATGCTGAAATTTCTTAACAGGTTCTTGCGATTGCTAGCAGATTATGATTGGAACCTTTCTCCATTGATTATTGACATAAATAATGACTTAAGCGCTGCTGATAAGAAGGAAATCAGTGTAAGTTCTGTAGCCATTACCTATTTCTAAAATTTGATTGTGACCTTCGCGAATTATTTAATCTTCTCTTCATGTAAATATTGTCAGGATAACTTTATGGTGAGTAGAAAAGATGCTGAAAAAACCCCTCAAAACATCAGCCCTGCAATGTTCTTGGCCACTTCCTATGACAAGGCATCTGAAGCGTGGACGATAGATTTGCCAAGTTCAGCTGTTAGTATTTTCTTTATGACATTAGTTACTGAAACTTTGACTCGTTTCTCTATAATTGCAATTTCTTTCGATTTGTCGCTTGATCTTTTCTCTTCAAGAGAGATGCATTTAGCCATTTAACTTAAGATGTTCTTTTTCTCGGTTGCTATTTGATTAAAACTAGATTATGAGCCAGCACTGGTGCAAAAAGTGAGAAATTTAGCATGCTAATATTAGAAGAAAAAGAGAGTAAAGGGAGCATGTAAATGGTTATAAAAAAGTCGTTTAAAGGTATTTTTGGCTTTGATGGTCAAACAAGCAAATAGAGACTGCATCTGTCATTTGACCATCTGCTACAAAAAAAACAACCTTTTTAAGCACAGTGGTTCCTTTTTAGTCGAGAAAAGTTGTAATAGTAAGTTATAATGCATCTAGGAAAAAAGAATTCCATGGAATAATTATGATGGCACAAAGCGAACTGCTTGGAACTAGTGAGTGGGATAGAGGATACTCTAGGTAATGATCTTCTACTCTTAAAATCTAAGTTGTTATAATTGACAAATATGTTTTGTGTGTTTAAGGAAAATATGAAAAATACCAAAACACTCGAGACCAAGTCACTCAGGATTTTTTATACGCTGTTCGTGTCTGGCATTAGTATTTTGATGAGCGATGTTGTTCTTGTTTTGTCAAATTGAAACTAGAAATATCTCTATTAAGCTTTAGAATCAGTCCACTAACTATGGTTATTAAAGGATACTTTTCATCTTTCAATTAGTGGTGAAAAATGAATCAAATTTCATTTTGTGTTTTTTCCTTATCTATTAAAAGCTAATTGTATTTGATAGCATTTGCATTCTCTATTAACATGAGTTCCCTCTTCTTGTGTACCAAAAAGGAGCTTAGGAGGTTGGTTGCTTATGCTCGTAGCAGTGCAAACTTGTTGACTGAACTCATATTGAAGGAGACCGAGCCTTTTAGATGGGAGGTTAGTGTAATGAATATAATGGTTGCTTGTTGATGCTTGCTGTTCCTCAAAATTGTTATGGTTCCCCTAATAATCATGTCACAATCTGTCTTATAGTCTCTTTTCCGAACTCCTCTTAACAACTATGATGCTGTAATTTTTCTCCATGCGGATAGACTATCATACCCACCACATCTTCTCTTTATGTCCGAATCAGACCAAGGTAATACTAGCTTGCATTCTATGTTGCTTACAAATTAAATTTTGACATTGTGATTGGTGACTTGAAAATTTTAGCTTAAGGATTTCATTTTTTTTTTCCCTTTGTTGGATATTTTGGCAGGAAGGCTTGTGGCTCAAGGGAGTGGTAGTAAAGCTTTCTGGCCTGTGTTGCGCGGAGACTTGAAGGGGAAATCTGATGAACTAAAAAATAAGTTGTTGGTAGACTTCGACCCATTGAGGTTCTATGTTGCAGATCTGCAGGCAAGCATCACAATATTCATCCTGTGAATTTCTTGGGACTTAACTCATTTACTTAGTATGTACTGTGCCCTGTGTATATCTTCTTCATAATTTCTCATTTGCTTAGTTTGTGCATTATTTCTGCAGAGAGAATTCAAAACCATGAAGTTCTGGTATGATTCTCTTGGAGGTGATGCCGTCATTGGAGTTACATTGGAGAGATCTTCCCCTAAGGTACAATCAACATGTACCTTAAATACTTTCATATAACAGTTCATTTACTGTTTTATGAGCTGTTATTTGTTGTTCATTAGAAACAGGAACAAGAGGAGACATGCGAGAAGGATGAAGATCCAATTAACTTGTTAAAAGCAGTAGCCGAAGTTGGTAAAGGGTTTGTGAAGAGTGTATATTATGTTAAGGCTCCAAAGTTGACAAGTATGCCCTGTTTTTCCTTTTCATATTTTTTGTTTTATAGCTGGTCTGTTATACTTAAGCTCCGATACCACAAAAAAAAAATCTTTGCAGTCTAAATTGCATAGTGCTCAACAATTTTTAAAGACAAATTTTGTTGCCAAATCTTTTAAAGAAAATTCTAAAGAGAACTTCACTAAAACTATACATTGTAATTTTCTCTTAATACAAAATTCTTTAAAATCCCCAACCCTACTTGTATAACCCTGTTTTTTTATTTCTACCTTCCTCCTAGTTATCAAAATGGTGTTCTTTCTAGTCTTTAAATCCGCGCAAGTGGATTTTGGTTTCCTTCTTTTGGTTTGTTTGTTGTATTATCAACGATTAGGCTGCAAATGATGTCCAATTAAGATTGCAGATTACCATTTCTTTCTCTGTTTCTGCTTTCAGATACGAAACTAAAGAAAGAAGAAGTCAGGAATGAGAAGAACAAACTTGCAAAAAAAAAGAAGAGGAGAAGAGAGATTGCACATGAAAATAGTGAAGAGAATGATAAAGAAGAGGTATATCATATTTCTTCAGGGAATGAGGATTCGTCAAGAGGAATGAAAAGTAAGTTTCGTAAATCACTTGCTTAGCGTCTGCATCAGCATAGTTCAATTATAAATTTTAAAGATGAATATTTATAATTTGTTGTGCATTTTCTTTAAAATGCTAAACTTGAAATGCTGAATAATAAAAAAAAAATAATATGCATGAGTGTTTTTGGTCGGTTGATTGTAGTTTAATTTTGATAAATTAGATCACTTGATAATCAAGAAAAATACTGTGCTGAATCTTCTTATCATTGTGTCAATTTTTCACTTGGGCATGTACTACAGAATGGCTTGCAGAATATCATCAAAGCAGACCGGGTTTGAAGGTTTTACAACAAAGAATAGATGAATTTATAATTGCTCATGAGGAAAAACTCGAGCAGGTACTTTCATCGACTTTCATCTCCATTTGGATCTTACGTGGCATCTTTGATCATTCCCTTTCACATGTTGCTTTATTGCTCTTAAATCTCCTGCCACAACATTTTCCACCTCAGGCTAATACAAGATTGTTTTCATAAATCTAACATGAATGGTCATACAAAATTTAATCGGATATGTGATATATGTATGGTAGATTTTTCGACATTGTTGCCTCATTATTTCCTCAATGTTTGCTCGAAGTGGGAATTATGTGAGGATCTCTTTGCTTAAACATTGTTGCTTCTTGATTAAGATTTTTATGCACATAACACAGGAACGGAAAGAAAGAGAAGAACGTGCGGCTGAGGAGGGCTGGACAGTTGTTGAACATCACAAAGGGAGGAAAAAAACAACAGATTCCGAATCTGGCATCACTGTGGGCTCTGTTAATCCAGCTGCAGTTCAAGACAAGTTGGCCAAAAAGAAGAACAAAGATGTTAACTTAGATTTTTACCGGTTCCAAAAGCGAGATAGAAACCGAAACGGTACGAACGATACTACTTGGAAATCTATGATGACCTCCTCTTGCACAGAATTTTTCCTGCAGCTCAACATTATATAAATGAGAATTTTTATGGAAGATATGCGGTTGTTTGAAAAAAGAGGCATCATTCTTTTCTCTATGTTGATTGTGATGAAATGTACTTCATTTTGGTTTTGCAGAAGTGTTGGCTCTTCAAAGCAAGTTTGAGCAGGACAAAAAGCGGATTCAACAATTAAGAGCTGCTAGAAAGTTTCGACCTTACTAAATTATGTGGTACGAAAAATACGATGGAAGCTTTGAATCTCCACTTAATTTTGTAATGTAGAATACAAATTTTGTTCAGATTAAGAGTAAGGAAGAGGGTGACTGGGAAGCTGAATAGAAGCACAAGTGAAGTAGAAATGGGAGAAAGAAATGAGACTGCAGATAGATCAATAGAAGCTTAAACATTTTTTTTTCATTAATTGAGAATTATAATGAAGTTTTTATTGAAATTATTTATGTTAAAAGGGTATTTCTCGAAACAAGATGAATAAATTGATTGTGGGAAAAGTAACATACCTTTTCAGATTGTAGAAATGAGTTGTCTTGCTAAACAATTTTTTACCAGTTTGGTATTGATTCACTTACAAAATTGATTGTCTGAGTGGTAAAATTAAATCCGAACAGTGACCACTTCACCGGACCGAATGACCGGTCTGGTTTGGTTATGATAAACATGGGATAGACAGCTATGCAAAACTAGATCCAAAATACAATGTGAAGAAGTGGATGTTAAGACAAGACATCTTCAACTAAGACATTCCATTTGAACAGGACATATTAACAGATTTTCCGCACCAATTTTTTCAACTTGCACAACGTTCAATCGTCTCTTAATACATAAGAGCTTCAACATTACTCAATGCCTTCAAGTAAGAGACTAGCTCTTGCAAAATAATCAAATAATCAGAATGAATGGATTGAGCCAAGACACAGATTCTGCTCATTGTGGCTGCTTCTGATTCCCACTTGTTTCGGAAGATTGAACTGATTTTCCTTTCTTTTTGTCATACTCTTCTTTCAGCTCTTCCAGTCGCTTCGACACCTGAAAATTAACTCAAATATTTAGCAACAGGTGTGAACGTATATTGCATGCTGGAAAGCATTCATTTGTCCAAAAACAACTGCTTTCTTTTGCTTAGCTAATATTATTTCAACAAAGATGCCTTCTGCTAAGTTGTGCATACTAACGCAACAATAGTCGAACTCCGTATTTCGGAATTGCATTTCTGGCATTATTCATATATACATGATCATTTCAATATTCTCCATTCCGCAGAAGATGCTGATATTCTAAAACGTTGAAAGTCTACCAGACAGCATTGTTCTTCCGTAAAGAAATTCAGTTATAATTTTTTTTCTTTTGCCATGACTAAAGACAATCGGTTAAACAAAAGAAAGAGTTATTCACACAAATGTGCCGTATTTATTTGTTGATGCATAGAACATTGTGAATTCCCTTAAAAGGAGAAGGAATGTGCAGACAGAGAAAGAGAGATGACCTTGAATGAGTAAGCCAGCGGTAACAATACATCTGGATCCATTGCATCTTCGGGGAAGTTACGCAAAGCATGAATGAGCTTCTCAAAGGGCAATTTGATCTGAAAACAAGAAAAATACGGCTTACTGATTTGACATATCCTAGAATTTAACATCAGATTCTCAACGAGGTTGGAGTACTAACCAGGTCATCATGGCAATATTTCAGAAGAGCCAAACCTACTTTGAAAACAATTTTAACACCCTGGAAAGATATCAGGCAAAACTACCAACTTCAGACAAACAATCGTGAAACGATGCTAAAAATAATCCAATGGCAGCAAGCACAAACCTCGTAGAGAAAAACATCCCAGATTCGAAGAGCTAAATTGAATGGGAAAGAATATGAGAAGACGGTAATAAACCATTGACTTGCATACATGCTGGGATTTATCATTTCCTGGGCAAAATGCTCTGCCAGCTTTGGCATATGCTCCTTTACCAAGTGATCAAACTGAAACAGATACTGTTGTACTAGAGGCAGTCCCACCTGCAACTCAATTGAAAATAAACAATCGGAGAAAAATCACATTTTTAAAGCATAACCATAAACAAATTTAAGTCTTTGCATACGAGCTTTGCTCATGGTAAACAAGATGATACGAGTCGGAAGGTCCAGCAGTTGTGCTCAAACCTTTTTATGGAAATGGCAAGATTCAAAGTATAGGATAGACTTGATAATTACTCGAAAGTTTAGACAATTTTTAAATTATAATCCAACAAGAAACAACTAATAGCATCACGATTAAAAAGGGAATATGATTCATTTCTCTTGCCATTGTCAATCAACTGGAGTTGCACACCTCAAGTTACTATATGAACTATTGTATTTTGAAATAATTGAATTACCTGATATAATCCTTCCATTGGAGCATGAACAGCCCCTTTAAGCAATGCAACCAACAACCAAAATGCATCTTCTTCACTCATATGTAGAAGCAACAAGCCAGTCAAGAAGCCCATCCCCTACATTTTTAGACTTCCATTATTCATTATATGATCTGTTTTACGTAAAATGAGTAAGAGAATCAGAAAGCACCAAAATCTAATATCAAACCTGAACATATCCAACTTCTCTATCATAAACAGAGTATGCCTTCAATACATTGTAAAGGGACCTTTGACCAGGTCCATGCCGTTGCTGAAAAAACACGTGTGAAGGAAAAGTGCGAGAAATGTCTCGAATAATGTCCAATTCTGATGCTGAAGTTTCATATATAACAAGTTGCTGCAATAAACATTCAATTGCATCAGTAAATTTATCACTGATACATGAAAATGACTCCACAAATTATATGATTCATACCATATATATCAGTGGAAAGCTGTTAATTGTCATTCTAACGACACTTTTTACTTAACACCAAATCTTCTTTCTTCAAAAACAAAAGAAAAATGCATTTGAAAAGAAAAAAAAAAGTGGTTCTTTCTGCTTAACCATCTAAGACCAATTACAAACTTATAGAGTAAAATATCACCATTAAAAATCGCTTTAGTGGTGAAGTACCAAATTAATTATAAATCCTGTGATTCATGACAGCCTATAAAACCATTACTTTATATGAAATTAACACCCAAAAGCAGTCTCAGACATATGAAATTAATCAATATCCTATACTTTGGTTACAAAACCATTACTTTATATGAAATTAACACCCAAGAGCAGTCTCAGACATAGTATCCAAAAGTCTCAATATTAGTCCAAACAAAAGCCAATTGCTGACAAAAATTGTAAGCAGGGAAGAAGAATTATGAATCACAAGAAGACAGTACCTCATAAACCCCAGGGTTCATCAGTAACAGGTCCCGACTTCCAGAAATTAATTGCCAAACAAGGCCTCTTGAGCAGTCGGGTATACCTTTTCTGATTCGCCTTTTAACAACATGAGGTTTCCTCCTGACATAATGCTTCCAATCACTCCCACCTACCCCTATCATTTTCCTCCATTTTCTTACCCTTCTGTCCTCCCTGAAAATCATCATCATCCACAACGAACAAACAAGCTTAATCTTAAGTACATGGAAAGAAGACAGTAACTAAATATCTTTCATGACAAAAAAGATCATACCTCTCAAATTCGTGAGCTGATCTTCCCTTGTTTAAACCATCAAGAGAGTTGTTAAGTTCTTGTTTCACAACACTAAATCTGTCCAACGGCTTTGGAGAAGGGAGTGGACCTGCTTCATTATCATCCAGTCTTTTCTTTTCCATTCAGCTATGCCAAAATTACTCCGCCGAACCAAAATGTAGCTTTATTTTCCATGACATAGCAATCCACTAATTATTTCCAAATTACCAGCTCCAGAACCTACAATAACCAAAAACTATCCACATATCACATCATACTATACCAAATGTGAATCAAAATACCACATAATGTACTAAGTTTTTACAAAAGACAAACACATAAACTCCAAACATATCAACAATTTGCTAATCACTATAAGATAATTCCTTATAGCATTTTAGAAGTGATAAATCAACTAGGAAAGCATTACGTTTCGGAAATTTCAGCGAATTCACCTGCAAAAGCATTCAAACCAAAATAAATAATCAAAGAATTGCTACATAACATGACTAATAATCAAAATCCAAACTAATTAAACAAGCAAACATTTCCATGTAAAATTAATCACAATTTAGTCAACCAAAATTCCCAAAAGAGTGGACAAAGTAATTGCCTTGCTATCAAACACAAAGCAAACGTTTCTCGTAGAAATGAAATGGGTTAATTCAATTTCTAAATATAAATGAGTGATCATCAACAAAAATGGGAAAAATGTTGAAAAAATATACATGCACGAAGCAATAAAGTGAAAGATGTCAACTTTATGACTAAAAAAGGCAGAAAGAAACAAACTGGGAGTTTTAAAAATATTAAAGTACCTGAATTTATCGCAATATCAGTATCTGATAGTGATATTTATGTATACAGAGAATCTGTGTTGTTACAAGGAGGAAATAATGATACTTGTTCTTTTTTTTAAGTACTTCTGAAAAAACGACACTACTCATGTCGTTTCATTTTTATCTTTTAATATTTACAAACGACAGTATAGACTTGCGTTTTACAGGCGGACACATTTTAAGTGTTATTACACAACTCTTATCTTCAAAAAGAATCCAGAAGTGAGTGAAGAACAACACCAGGTATCACTAGTATGTATATACTTTGAAGTTTGTTTTTCTATAAGGTGATTATGGTGTAATGTTGTTTTTGTTTGTTTTGAGCATAAATGGCTTCTTTTTATGTTGTATGCAATAATGGGTTCTTCTGTACTAAAGAAAACTTGTGTATTCGTAATGGAAAGTCCAAGTCTTTGAAGAGATTAAATGCACTTTGTTGTGGTTCTATGTTAGAAGCTTCAAGGATTGGAGTTTGTAATACAGTTCAGGCTCAGAATTTTTTGCTTTGTGGAAGAAAGTTTGGTTCTTTTTGTGCTGAAAATTTTGGAGTTCATTTGCTGGAATATTGTGTTTGTTGCAAGTATCCAAATGGGTTGTCTTGTAACTCTAGAATTGCGGCGTTGAAGAATCAAGTCGGCGGAGAGGAAGGTGCTCATTTGAATAAGAGAGGAAATTTGAGAAGGAGATTTCCATTGAGGTTGCGGCCGAGGTTGAGGTTATTGACTTTGAGATTGAAGAGAGTTTCAGTTAGATCAATGTTAAATGATTTAGGGATGTTCTTGAGAAAGAACACAAAAAAAGTGATGCTTTTTTCTTCTGTTTCTGTTGCATTGGGTGTGTGCTTATTGTTTTTGAGGTTAATTGCAATGCCATCACCCAAGATCGTTCCTTATTCAGAATTGATTGCCAACCTTCAAAGTGGTTCTGTTACGAAAGTTCTAGTTGAAGAGGGTTCTCGTCGGATATACTATAATGCGAACTCTCTCATCATTGAAAATACTCAAGCTTCTGAGGAGAAATCTTCAGAGATAAATGTTTCGAATGAGAATGTAGCAGATTCTATAGTGAAAGATAAGGTTGTGGATGCCACCAGCCAAGCATCAAAAATAGATTTGTGGAAAAAGTTTTCAAGGCCAAGGAAGCGAGCTGCTACACCTGAATGGCAATTTTCCACTAGGAAAGTAGATCATGATGAGAAATTTCTACTCAGTTTGATGAGGGAAAAAGGAACAACTTACAGCTCAGCCCCTCAATCTGTTCTGTTATCAATTAGGAGTACCTTGATCACCATAATATCATTGTGGATACCTTTAATTCCTTTAATGTGGCTTCTTTATCGCCAACTTTCGGCAGCAAATAGCCCCGCAAGAAAGCGTCGACCCAGTAACAAATTGGTGAGTTTTGATGATGTGGAGGGTGTTGATGGTGCCAAAGTAGAGCTTATGGAGGTAAAATGTCTTTTCTGTTATAGTTGCGCCGGTAGTTTACCACTTCACCTCTTATTTACTTTTAGCTTTTTTGTGATCCTAATGAAAGATAGCTTTCGTGCTATACAAATACAATTGTTGGAGGCTGAAAAGTTTGGCTAATGAAAGCTACTTCAATTGATGCAATGACTTATATTGAGTTTCACCAGAATCTTGATAAAAAAAATGACCAGAATATATGTTGTAATCAAAGAATTGCAGTTTATAATATACTATTATATTAATTGTATGATAGTGTAAAGTTGGAGTAAGTTGTAGACTACACATACATATCTTAGTCAATTAGTCTTGTAAGGAGACTATTCTGAAATCACATAATTATAAAAATGGGATCAACTCATTTTGCGCAATGCAACATTTAACCTTAAAACTCGGAGCCCTTGTTGTCCCAAATAATGACGTTAGGATATATTGCAATTCTTCTTGTATGTGCTGTTGTTATGATTATGAGGTCATGCATTAAATTCATGCATGTGTGGCAAACCATTTATTGGTGTGCTTTCTTAATTAGTTTTCTTCTGTTTTTCATTGATATAGTCAAGTTTGTAGG
Source organism: Breynia disticha f. nivosa (assembly GCA_948193385.1). Lineage (NCBI taxonomy): Eukaryota > Viridiplantae > Streptophyta > Magnoliopsida > Malpighiales > Phyllanthaceae > Breynia > Breynia disticha. The sequence continues at coordinate 25,604 of CANYCX011208306.1, forward strand.
TAGTTTCATGCCTTCAAGATGCTGTAAGCTATCAAAAATTGGGAGCCAAGTTACCTAGAGGTGTATTGTTAGTTGGTCCTCCTGGAACCGGTAAAACATTATTGGCCCGTGCAGTGGCTGGTGAGGCAGGAGTACCCTTCTTCAGTGTTTCTGCCAGTGAATTTGTTGAATTGTTTGTAGGAAGAGGAGCAGCTCGCATTAGAGATCTCTTTAGTGCAGCGAGGAAATCTGCTCCATCAATCATATTTATTGACGAACTTGATGCAGTTGGAGGAAAACGTGGTAGAAGTTTTAATGATGAAAGGGATCAGACACTAAACCAGGCAAGCTGAAGAGATTCTTCATTTTTGTTACTTTTGGAGATCACATAAAACCTAGCACTCTTTGCTGAATTTTCAAAGTTGTTTTCTTTGCAGTTACTGACTGAAATGGATGGATTTGAAACAGAGATGAAAGTGGTTGTAATTGCTGCAACTAACAGACCAGAAGCATTAGACCCGGCCCTTTGTCGCCCTGGTCGCTTCTCTAGAAAAGTATTCGTTGGTGAACCGGATGAATCAGGGAGGAAAAAGATCTTGGCCGTGCACTTGAGAGGAGTTCCTCTCGACGAAGATACAGACCTCATCTGTGACCTTGTTGCTTCTCTAACCCCAGGATTCGTTGGTGCTGATCTTGCGAATGTCGTCAATGAAGCTGCTTTACTTACTGCTAGGAGAGGTGAAGTATTTCAGTGCTGACATGATCTTTGCTTGTCTTTAATGCTAGTTTATATCAATCGAGACGCAATCCTCTTGTTTGTTACCATGTTATCATGTTCATACATTATACTCTTGCGAATCTGCAGACAGTAGATGATAATATATTACGTTTGAGTTGCAGGCGGTGAGAGTGTAACAAGAGAAGACATAATGGAAGCCATTGAAAGAGCCAAGTTTGGTATCAATAATCAGCCAGGGAAGACAAACACAGTCAGCAAAGAACTGGGAAAACTGTTTCCATGGATGTCATCATTAATGGGAAAGAATGAGAGAGGACAAGATGGCTTGCAAGGGCCTTTAGGTTACCAGACATTGAGCTAAGTGACATTGCTGTATCTTTTTTTTTGTGGGTATTCTCTCTTTCCAGCAGCCTCGCTGAGAGGGAAAGAAGTTGAGGTTTTCTTCAGATTCTTGGTGAAATTTTACAGGCACTCTCAGGTTCAAGTTTGTAAGAAATTTTGATACTGTTTGTAATGATGTCTCTAAGTTATGTTTCTTTAGTGTCTATAATCTCCTGTCACTATCATGAATCCTCCTCTCATCTCGTTCGATCTGTTATGAACATACTAGGTAGAACTCATTTTTAAAAACGCTTATAATAGAGGGTACCTAATAGGCTATAAACCACCAACTAATCCCATGTTTGATCGACGTGGGATTACGACTTTAATTTAACTCATACTAAGTAGGATTTTAACGTATTGCCTCCATTAATATAACTTGGTTTAAGAAAGGACCAAACACTACAAATCCCTAATAATTATTCGTTCCTATCATGATTAAACTCAATCAAATCAATTATTATTTTTTCGATTTGTCCAGTTTCGTCAATTTAGCTGTCGGATTCAGGTTGATTTTTTTTTCAGCCCAATGTGATTGGATTAATCTGGAAAAATGTTCGAACCTGACAACTTGCAATGCTCTACAAAGCATAATAAATACTTGAGGGACGGTCAAACTAAAACAATATTTAGCATTTTCATTCTGATCAATATTTTTTTTATTTATAGGATAGAATTCATATAGAGGAATAAGTACATTTCAATAGTTTTTTAATTCAATTTAAAAGTCATTAATCATTTGTGGATGATTTATTAACACTACAATATGTATTAAAAGGTTTTAAATTTTGAGAAAAATTTAACAATTAGTATTTTAAAGGATTTAAGTAACATCACAATATATGTTAAGGTTTCAAAAATATGAGAAATCAAAAAATTGATTATCTTAGGCTCCGTTTGTTTGGAAGAATTCATTTTTCGAGAAAATATTTTTTTAATTTTCCAACGTTTGTTACCAACGGAAAATAAGTTAACAAAATTATAATTTAAAAATCAATGAAAAATAATTATTATTTTTAACATATTTTCAAAGAAAATATTTCTCTTATCTAAATTTAAAATTATATTTTTTTACATTTTCAAATACTTGAATATAAAATATTAGAAAATATGATTCCGGAAAATAAGATTCTAAAACATGAAAAATATTTTCCACAGGAAATCAATTCCTGCAAAACAAACGGAGAGTTAGTTAAGTTTGTGATTCTCTTGTTTTAGAAAATACAGGCATTCTATGTTTTTTTATCTTAAATAATTATTACAAAGGTTGTTCTGGTAAGTGTCTTTTTTGCAAACTTACAATAATGATTTTATTTCAGTGCACTATTACTTTAATCAATATTTAGTAATTTCTAGCTTATTTCTTAAAAATTACGAGGTCATTAAATACAAGATTAATTAAATTTAACATCTGAAATTATTAATTTCATTTTTCGTGCTAAAGGGTTGATGCTATAAAATTAAATGTGTTAGTTGATAGTGGTTGAAATAAATTTTGTGAATGTAAGTAAGGTGGGAGGGAGGTCTTTTTCATCTTACATTCAACACATTATTACCAATTTTTTCTATAATTTGACTTGTGTTTACGTTGAGTTCAATTTGTACGAATTGAGCCTATGGTTGGTTGAACGCCCTCTATTAGGCTGTACCATTAAACTGAGATTGGGGTTATCCGCTAAGAATTACGGTAGAGCTGTTTATGAATGTCTTCGCGGTGGACTTGATTTTACCAAAGACGATGAAAACGTAAACTCCCAACCATTTATGCGTTGGAGAGACCATTTCTTATTTTGTGCTGAAGCAATTTTTACAGCACAAGCTGAAACAGGTGAAATCAAACGGCATTATTTGAACGCTACTGCGGGTACATGCGAAGAAACTATCAAAATGGCTGTATTTGCCAGAGAATTGGGAGGTCCTATCGTTATTCATGACTACTTAACAGGGGGATTCAACACAAATACTAGCTTGGCTCATTATTGCCAAGATAATTGTTTACGTTTTCCACATCCACCGCGCAATGCATGCAGTTATTGATAGACAGAACTCTGCATTTAAAATTCTAAAACGACAAAATAATTAACTCAACATAACAACCGAATATAAAAGTTGTTGCGTTTTGAATCTCAAACATAAACGCAACAACTTGGAGAGACTTACGGAAAAACAAAAAGAATTAGTGTTGTGTCTCCAGCACAAACAAGTCGTGGATGAAGTAGAGATGCAGTTGGTGATATCATATCAATCATGGACACCAACTTAGCATTACTAGGATTGAAAACTTGCATTTTTCAAGGATTAGAGTGTACGTAGGGGTCATAAAACTAGTAGTTGGTAATTAAGATTAAGAGTGAGTTGGTTTGAGGACGATATCTAACCTCCAACCACAGCGAGGGTTATCAATTTTTGATATGATAACACGATTAATGAGTATACGATTAAATACGACACGAATGATATGAATTTTTTTTTATAGTTTTGGTGTCATAAATATTGACATTTAATAAAAAAAATAACTGACACGATTATAATCCGCTTACCCGAATTGCTACCCTGACCTCAACTCAAACTCCAATTTTATGAGCATTAGATGAGACGTGGGCGGCTATATGAAAAAAAGTTTCTTATTATACTTCTATTTTTCAATTCATAAATACTCCGAGTGTTTTCGAATTACTGTCGTATTTGTTATTTTGGAAAAAAGACATATATACCACTTTAAATTTACAATTTTCTTTTTTTCTCATACCATCCAAACGTTTTCCTTAAATGTCATAAAAAATAATACTTGTCTTAAAAATGTCAGATTATATAAATAAATTCACTAAAACACCTTTTTTTTTAATCTTAGAACTTAAGAGTAAATTAATAATATTAGCATAATTTATTGTAATATAAACTGATTAAATTCTGAGAGTATTATAAAAAATCAAGAAAAATTAATTCTTAATTTTGTAAAGTCATAGATATTTTAGAAAAATCAATTTTACATGCATGACAATTATTTAGAGATAAATAGAGTAATTAAAAAACTGTTGTGATGTGTTGTGGATGCATAAAGAAAGACGACCAAAGAAATCAATTACGAACACCAATATATATATATGGATTGTTTTATGGGCAAATTTCTAGTAAAAAAACAACGTAATTGATCATTCCACTTTATTTGACTAGGATTAATAAAATAATATTTATCAAAGACATATATTATGTTGATTAATGACATCTTTGTATTATCAAAAAGATTTATTTCATCTTTTGCTTTAATTGAAATTGTGTATTCAATCGAATCATTTAAGTTCATAAGGGACGAAATTGGTGTAAAGATGATTTGACAGAGAAAGTGTGTTGAACGTATTTTAATTCATGTTGTCGCTTGAAATTTGGTTGAGAAAGTTTGTTCAGAAAATTTGTTGAGAAAGTTTGGTTCTCAAAACTAAAATTAAAAGAAAAGGTAGGATTTCCTCAAAATTTAATACAAAATACTATTTGTCATGAGGCGTAAAGTAATTATTCTAAGTACTCCTTTCGTCTCTTATTAATACGTGAATTTGGACAAGTCACGTAAATTAAGAAATTAGTGGTTAAATTAGTTGTATGCATCATGTAGTTTTATAATATCGCTATTATTTAACGAGCTATTTTAATTGAATAATAAATAAATACATTTATATTGAAAAATAAGAATATTATTAATTTAAATAAGAAATATTAGGTATAAAATGTAATTTTTTTTTGTATATTATAAAAAATTGTGTGTTAAAATAAGATAGAGGAATGATGTGGGATATGTTGTTAAGTCAATATTCCTAGTGTTGTAAGTTACAATGATGGAGAGATTGTTTACTTTCACATAATGTCTCTTTTTGTATAACTATTTATTTTATTGTGTTTTTTTACATTGTTTTTTTGCCGTGTTTTATCTTGTATTTATGCATTTTTGTTTCATCGTAATGATACAGTGGTAAATTTGGGAGAGATTTTTTTAATTAAAACGTATTAGTAATTTTAATTAAAAAATTTGAAATTATAATAATTAGATTAATAAAATAATGAATTTTATTAAAAGAAAAACTAAAAATATTAGAAATTTAGTTTGAGAGTGCAAGTAAAATAAAACTCTAATTAAAGTAGAATAATTAATTATAAATTAATAATCAGATAAATTTACTCCACCTTCACTAAATTATGGTAAAAAAAAACTTGTGAAATGTGTTCAAAGAAGCTAGTTGGTTATTGCAGTTTTTTTTCCCCAAGATTTCAACTTTTTTTTACTTCAATTTTTTTGCCTAAAACCACGAGGTATTCTGGGCATTCTAGACTAATATTGTAGTAAAAATTCTCAAAATCGAGTTTTAACACAGTTGCATACTCAAGACTCGAACTCGAAATTTTTAATTAAACTAGAACAATCATACGTCACTCGATATTTTTGTTACTTCAATAAAAGTATGAACATTAGGCTCACTTTGCACTAATATAGTGTCTTCTTCTTTTGTTTTTGGTCAGTAGTGTCTTCTTCTCTTTGTGCTTTAATAGTTAAATTTACTTTTTGAGTTTTATGACATATGCCATGATGTGGAGAAATTTGGTATTCTCCTTTTGCAGCTTATTGACCGTCGTTAGCTAAGACGGAGACATCCGTATTTTTCCAAACTTTTCTCACTCAAGAAGAGCGACCAGGAGAAAAACCATCAAAATCGTTGCTTAAATACCAATCTTCAGTTGGACTAATGGTAAAGGATACTAACTTCACTTAAGCAAGGTTTGAAGTTCGAATCCGAACTCCACTTGTGTATGTAAAAACTGAATTGGGAGAGGCACCCGCATATCGCGCCCCCTTTTTAAAGGAAAATCGTTGCTTAAATTAATGTCGAAGAAAAATACTTCAATAGGGTTTGTAAAAGGAAAACCGGGTCTTATCTATTAAAAAGGCAGTTGCCGTTAGGAGTACAACTGTAAAATTTGAACTAGAATCGACAAATTGGAAACGGAATCGCTAGTTTTAGAATTAGAATTGGAACCGGCAAAACCGATCATATCCGGTTCCGGTTCTATAAACTATGGAATCGTGAACGACAGTTCTGAAATGACGGTTCGATTAATTTTTAAAGAAAATTTAACCCGAACCGTCGAACTGGAACCGGTGGTTCGGAACTAGAAACGAACTGTCCCGAACCGGCTAAATCTGATTCTGGTTTTGGTTCTATTGTTCATGGAACTGGTTTACACCTCTAGTTAGGAGTGATTATTTAGGTCAGTGGGTCGTAATCGTATAATTAATTTTTTAAAATCAAATATCATTATTTTTTATATTGAATATTATAAAAATCAAATTCTTGTCATTCAAGTCATGTCTAATCATATTCTCATTAATCGTGTTATGAAGACAAAAAGGTCAAAAAGTATCGAACTTAATTGCCGTTTTGGAATTAGTTGAATTCAGAGCACCTGTAGTTGAGGGTTTATACCCTCACATGTACCACTTTATGTCATCTCACCTCATGGAAAAGGTGAGATGGTATGAACTGTTTCACAAATGTGAAATGGTTCATGTGGGCTTCACGTATTTTAGTAGTGCTCAATTACATAATTTTTTAGATTTATATTTTTTTTAATTATAATGGATTCCACACCAAAATTTAATAAGAGTTGTATGAGTGTAGAAAAAGAGTTTAATAAAAAAAAAATAAAAAAGTGACGACATAACATGATCATAAACTGCTTGAAGTGGTTTATGATTGTAGATGCTCTTACTAGAAACAAACATTACAATGTAAATGTCATGAGAAATATTTTTTCTGCGATAAAGAATAAGAAGATGAGACATAAATTGATGAAGTAATGACGTTAAGAGTTATGTTGGTAGATACCCTTTGGATTACATAAATGTTGTAATGCATTACACAAATATGTTTGGACTCTTCCTATCTCCTTTTGCCTTTTTCTCAAACCTAATAAATTGTGGATCGGTGAAGTAAGTGTATGCTATTTTTACTACTCAGTCTCCCAGAGGCTAAATAACCCACAAAATCTTCAAATATCGGACTAAATTATACGGTTGTGTCTTTTAAGTCCCGATCTAGCTTGTTTCCGCAGAACACGGCGTGATTTAACATGACTAGACAGTCTCTAACATGGTCGTATCGCAACCTGTATTACATTCCTTGATTGAAGAGACACTGTGTAACTATAATTTTTTCAAGGACTTTTAACTCTCTGAAATGTCTCCAAACCATTTCTATCTGTGTTATAACAAACATATATTCCTCGAAACTCTACATTTAACTACAAAGAATCTAATCAACCCAATACGAGAAGAATAATTTCAATCCAAAACAATTAAGACTGATAGAACAATCCAAAAATGAGAATGCTCCAAATATGGGACTAAACAACTAATAAGGAAGAGTAAGTAAGGGGTTTACCTAATCTCAGACCATAAGCTGACTACGCTTGAAGGAATTATTAATTAATTAACCTTCTATATATATCAACATTACTCCCTCTTCACTTCTCATCACTGTAATATCAAACACAGGAATTAATCAATTAATTAATCCAAGTGATTAATGGGTTCTTCTGGATCCTACGATGAAGAAGAGGATGCTTGTGTTAATGCCATGCTGTTCTCTAGCAGTCATGTTTTTCCAATGGTTCTTAATACAGCAGTTGAGCTTGATTTGTTTGGGATTATAGCAAACGAAGGTGCTTATGTTTCTGCTACTACGATTGCTTCTCGACTTCCCACACGAAATCCTCAAGCTCCTGCCTTTCTTGATCGGATGCTTCGTCTCTTTGCGAGCCATTCTCTCCTCTCGTACTCTCTCCAAACCGTCGACGGTCGAGTGGAAAGAGTTTATGGGCTTACTGCTGCCTGTAAATTCTTCATCGGTAGCAAGGCTGAAGGAGGTGTGTCTCCCTTGTTAGCCCTTGCTCATCACCGAGCAACCACCGAAGTTTGGTAAGGCTAGTTCGAATTTTCTAAAAATATTTTTATATGATGGTAACTATATGTAACTGTTAGAAAATAAGTGCGAATCACACATATATAGCGTAGAATTAGAACCGGTTCGAACTAGTAGTTCTAAAACCAGAATCAAACCGTCAGGACCGGCTAGGTCCAGTTTCGTTTTCATGCACCATAAAACCGTAAACCAGCGATTCACGGTTTCGAACCGATAGTTGATTTATTTTTATTGGAAATCGAACTAAAACCATCAAACTGGAACCGTTTGAACTGGAACCGGAATCGAACTGCTTTAAACCGACCAGATCCAGCTCTGATTCCATGAACCATGGAATCTTGAAACGTCAATTCAGAACTGATTTACATATCTATTATAGCCTATGTGAATAGTGTAGAAATTTTGAGTCAAAATAGTGTCAGATTTGCTGGTGTCCTCATTTATTAGGCTTACGCTCGGGACAAATATTCCAACTTCCTCACTTGATTTAGTCACAAGAACTGTAGTTTATTCTAATCATTTGATTCCTTATGAAGTAATTTGAGATTGGAAACAATTCCAGGTTGAATATGAAAGATGTAATTCTCGAAGGTGGAAGTATATTCAAAAAAGTACATGGAATGTCCATATTTGAGTACATGAACAAAGATCCAGAATTTAACAAAATTTTCAATGAATCAATGGCTGGTCTCTCCACAATGATCATGAATTCTATACTACAAGTTTACAAAGGATTTGAAGGCCTTGAATCTTTGGTAGATGTTGGTGGTGGAACTGCTACAACTCTCAATATGATCATCTCTAAATACCCATCTATAAAGGGTATTAACTATGATCTTCCTCATGTTGTAA
>CANYCX011208411.1:0-14104 GCA_948193385.1 Breynia disticha f. nivosa
AACCTTTTTAGGATTAGCCTCAATCCCTCTTTGGGTAATCATGAATCCTAGAAACCTTCCTGATTGAACGCCAAAAGAGCACTTGTTAGGGTTAAGCCTCATTTTATAATTTCTCATAACTTTGAAGACTTTTCTTAATCTTATTGCATGAGACTCGATCCCTTTACTTTTGACAATCATGTCATCAACATAAGCTTCCATCGTTGTACCTAACAAGTCTTTAAAGACCTTGTTCACCATTCGTTGATAAGTGGCTCCAGCATTTTTTAAGCCGAATGGCATGACACGATAGCAAAAAGTCCCTTTTTCAGTGATAAAGGAAGTTTTTTCTTCATCTGGCTGATACATTTTGATTTGGTGATACCCTGAGAAAGCATCCATGAAGCTTAGAAGATCATATCCTGAGGTTTCATCAACAAGTTTATCAATACGTTGAAGAGGATATGAATCTTTAGGGCACGCTTTGTTGAGATCAGTAAAGTCTACACACATTCTCCATTTTCCATTTTCTTTATGGACCATGACAACATTCGCCAACCAATCTGGGTAGTGAACTTCACGAATAAACCCTGCTTTGAGCAACTTGTCCACTTCCTCATCCATAGTAATTTGCCTTTCTTTTCCAACATTCCTTTTCTTCTGTTTTATGGGAAAAATTCTTTCATCAATGTTAAGATGATGAGAGATTATCTGAGGATCGATGCCAGGCATATCCATTGGGCTCCATGCAAAAATATCTACGTTATCCCGTAGGCACTTAATGATCTCTTTTCTTACTTCACCTGATAGCTTGCTTCCTATGTAGACCAATTTTTCTTCATCACACTCTTTCAACTTTATTGCCTCCAAGTCTTCTACCGGTTCAGGCTTGTTCTGAGTCTCGTCATTAACACATTGATCTACCACAACCAACGTTTATTTTCGTTCTTTAATTTTTCCTTTAACTGAGGAAATGTAACAATTCCTGGCCTTCTTTTGGTCACCTCGAATTTGGCCTACTCCTTGTGGTGTAGGGAACTTCATCAATAGATAAGCTGATGATACCATAACCTCCATATCATTTAGTAAAGGACGACCAAAGATCATATTGTAAGCATTGGAGGTAGACTTAACTACCATGAACTTCACCGTCTTTGTTACCGTATGAGGATCACTTCCTAAAGTCACTGCCAGATGCACCGACCCGACTACAGGTACTGCTTCTCCTGTGAAACTATATAAAGGATCAGAGACCATCCTTAGGTCATTAGAGACCAACTTCATTTGTTGATAGCAATTCCAGTATATGAGGTTCACTGAACTTCCACTATCCACTAGAATCCTTTCAATAGGGTGTTTTTCAACAATAGCAGAGATTACTATAGGATCATCGTGAGGTGTGATAACATTTCCTTTATCCTCTGAACTGAATGTGATAGGTTTTTCATCATTCCTGACCTTTATTACAGAGCTTACTTGGTAAGCCTGCCTTTGTTAAGCTCTTTTGGATGAGGAAGAGCTTCCTGCCATGGTTTTTCCTCCTGAGATTCTGCTTATGGTAGGATGTGCTGGTTGGTTATCAGGCGGAGGAGTTCTACGTTCACTTCCTCTCCTCTCTCCACGAGGTCTTTCATCATGAACTCTTTGTTGTGTACTTCTTCCCCTTCTTTGGTCATAAGTCCTATCTTCATTCCTTCTCCTTTCCCAGGAATAATAGTTTTGATCTTCTCTCAAAGCTTCAGTATCCACAAATTCCTTCAGTTTTCCTTTCCTGATAAGAGATTCAATTATATTCATCAATACACGACATTTATTAGTAAAATGGCCATATGTGTCATGATACTGACAATAAGCGTCAGTATTTTTCCCGAGATTTTGATTTGTCTTTGGAGGAAGGCTGATAAGTCCCGATCCTTCAATTGTTGTTAGGATTGAAGATATTGACTCGGTTAAGGGAGTGTAGCTTTCATATTGAAGCTTCAAGGACCCTTTCGAATCTCCTACCTTCTCCTTCTTCTTAGAAGACTCTTCATGACTATCTCTATCCTTCCGCTTCTTTTCCCTATCATCCTTGGGGTTCACAATTCTCAACACTTCTGCTTGTCGAATGTACTTATTAGCACGCACAAATAATCCAGCCAATGACTTCGGCTGGTCCAGAGAGAGAGACTCCTGGAGCTGTATTGAGCGAGTTCCTTGAAGCATAGCTACAACTGCCACCTCAGGTTGTGGCTCATGGATTTCAAGTGTGGCATTTCGAAACCTATCCACATACTGTTTTAAGCTTTCCTTCTCCCCCTGCCTAATACTTAGTAAGTAAGTGGCATCCTTCTTTCTCCGGCTATTTATAATGAATGCATTGACAAACTCTTTACGAAGCTGCTCAAATGAAGAGATTGATGACTCTTTTAGTCCATTAAACCACATTCGTGCTGCATCCTTCAAAGTGATTGGGAAGGCTCTACACATTATCGCATCTTCCCATCCGTGTAACAACATAGTTGCCTCATAAATCTGCATGTGCTCATGAGGATCCTCTTTCCCCGTGAAGCTAGGTAATTGAGGCATTTTGAATTTTGGAGGTAGAGGTTTTTGAAGAATTTCCCTAGTAAATGGGAATTTTGTACTTCCCTGATCTTCTTCTGATGAGACAATCTTCTTTTGCTGCAGCACTTCTTCAATCATTTTTTTGTTATCATCCTTCTCCATCCCACTTAATGTAGACCCTTCATGAGCATGAGCCTTACCTGTAGCTTTAGGGTTTCCCCTGAAAGTGCTTTTAACCACTTCTTGGTCATTCTTTCCAGCTTCCTTGCCTCCGTTAGGAAACCCATCATTTCCTTGCGGAATAGGCATCTCGTGACGCTCTGATATGCGAGAAAGTGGATTTTGTATGTCACTTTCTCGAGGCACTTCCCTTTGCTCTGGGTCCTCTCCACTTCTTGCTCTAGGTTGAAGATTAGCAGGAAGTGGACCTTGGAATATTTGGTGAACAAAATCTGTTAACTCTTGAAGTCTTCGATTGGTATCCTCATTCTGCTTTTGGAGCTTCTCATACTCACTGAGAGCAATTGTTTGCACAGCAGTACCAGAGGCCTCGCCTCTTATAGGTTGATCTGCTCGTCGCGAAGCATCTCCTTCTTCAAGATTTGCACCTGTTTGGGATCTAGTTGTCACCATTTCTTACAAAAATAAAACACGTTAGAAAATTTCTTGATTAGGTCTTTGCAAAAGAATGATGGCTTCTTGTTCCTTCCCACAGACGGCGCCAATTGTTGTTGCCTCTATGGTCAGCAACGAGTCAAATGGACGGAAAACCTTCGTCAAGAACCTTGATCTTCTACAAAACCTGTGCGTATAAACCTGATTACCTGCAAAACAAAGAAGAGCGTGGGTTTTACCCACTAGAACCCTCTGATGCTTAAGTCAGCAATTTGGCAGAGTTTCAGTATTTTTTGTGGGCTGGTAAACGTACCTTTCTTTGATCTCCGGGGCTTTATTTATAGAGAGGTGTAGAGATATCTGATAAGGCTGTCAAATTCATTTTTCAAGAAATATGAACGTATTCGTATTTGATATTCAAAGTTCGATATTCAAAGTTTGATATTCAAAGTTTGATATTCATAATTTATATCTGATTTTTCTCAACAGATATATCAGATATTTTTTAGAATATCTCTTATGTTGGACTCTTTATGATAGGCCTGACTTCTTGTCTTTTGACCTTGACATGTGAGTGAGCTTAATGTATTTTCAAACCCATGTCACATCAAATATATTTAAAGATCAGTACCAAAACACTTTTAATAGATGGTCATAACAATATGATTTTTAGTTGGGTTCGCTTATTTAATTATTTTAATAGATGCACACGAGTGAACACGGTTGAACAAAATGAACACAACTATTTGTATTGTTTCTATTATATTTTTATCATTGTTATAAGTTTTAATATCCACATTTATATAATAAACATAATTGAACACATATGAATATAACTCTTTTAAAAATTTTGAAAAGCTTATGAAAATAACTCTTTCAGAATTTTAGAAAAGCTTAGTTTTTAACATATATTGACATCCAATAATTAACACAAACAAATGAAAATTTTGAACATTTCTAAAAATAAATAAACATAAATGAACATCAAATATGATAAAATTGTACTTTTTAACTTTCACTTAATAAAGATAGATTATTATAATGAACATATACGAACAACAATATACATTACTCTTTTCAAAACAAAAAAATAAATTTGTTGTCCATTTTATAATGCATAAAATATTAATTTTTGTTATTTATAGTGATTTATAAATATGAATTTTAAATCTTCAGCGACGATCGGGTTGATAAGAAATTAATTAAGAAATAATATTAATTTAATAATCATTAATTGAATTATCTTGAAAAAAGACGGAGAAAGAGCAGATTTTTTCTTTGTCTAAACCATCTAGTATTCCATGTTTTGTTTTTTTGTTTACAAACTTTAGGAAAGGAGTCGGGCTAACTCACAAACTAAGAGCAGGGAGTCGTCTTTTGGTTAGTCCCGGCGAACCGGCAGGTTAGAACTTGTATGCCTCCCCCATCGTCACTACGAAGGATCGAACTCACGATCACAAAGAAATGGGTAAGACGCCTTAACTGCTGAATCCACGGACGAGGGATAGTATCCCATCTTTTGTAAAGACTAATCAAGGATGGAAATGGATGACATAGCTCCTATTTCATAAAGACGAATCCAATAGAATTTGATTTAAAGAGCACATCAAATCGAACATCATAAAAGACTGAGCTGCTAAGTCAAGTAATAACTCATGGGTCAAAAAAAGAGCAGATGACATAAGAAGACAGATAATTATGTAAAGTATTACATTTTGAGTTTAAAATTATATGAATGTCAGTATATATTTGTTCTTTTTTTTTATGCTAAATTCTAGTCCATCAATTGTATAAATGCTCGATTTCATTTTTTAAAATGCAAACCTGTCACTTTTTATTCTCTCAATATATGAACAATAATAAATAACAATTAACATTAAACGTACATATGAACAAACTCTGATATTTTTATAATTAAAAACTCAAAATCAGACATTCATATAATTGATGAACTAAAAATGTCATAAATAAAAATAAATAAACATTCTCTGTAATGAGCACATTCGTGTAATTTTCCGATAAAACGAGTAACAGAAGGCCCAGGAAAAACACAGCCTATTGTTTGTTTCTTCTTTATTAAGTTAAGACGGTTGAAAGTTGAAACCGTCTATCCCAACCGCCCACCATTTCACCGTTTTCATTCTCTTTATAATATTCATCTGCTTACGCTTCCAGAAACACACACAACTAAGATTCAAATTTCCACGTTCCCATTCTTTACCTAATAAAACCAACCCAATTTTAACAATCGTCTCCAGAGCTTTTATATTTCCTTCAATTTTGGTTTTGTTTTGCTTTGTTGTATTTCAATGGTAGAATCAGGGAGTGTTAAGAAGAACAAGATCGTACGGTGGAGATGGGCTGGAATTGGAGCCTTTCTCGTTCTCGTTTTGGCTCTAACAATGGCTTCTTCTAATTCTCTATCTTTTCGTTTCGCTCCTCTTTCTGATCACTCTTCTTGTACCTGTGGAACCCAGGTTCGTTTCTTTTTTTTATTTCATTCGTATACTTCAGATGCATTTAATTAGTTTAATTTCATTGTTATAGTTAACATGCATTTGTTAAGGCTATTTATTTTTTTATTTATTTGTTTTGTTATAGTTCGCCTGCATTTGTTTAGTTTAATTTCGTTGTGTGTTTTGTTGCTCATTGAGCCTGCATTGTAAAGATTGCAACTTTATTTAAGTGGGATTTTTTTTTTGTTGTTTACTTTGAAAAAGATTGATTTTTTTTATCATGTTTTATGCAGAAATATAGCGGAATTGTGGAAGATTGTTGTTGTGACTATGAAACGGTGGATCGTATTAATAAGGAGATTTTATATCCTTCTCTTCAAGAGCTTGTCGAAACCCCATTTTTTAGATACTTTAAGGTTAGAATTTCACCTAATTTTTATTACTTTCAGTGAAGAAATTTGGGATTTTTTTCGTTTGCGAGTGCGATGAATGTTATTGTGAATATATGATAGGTTAAGTTATGGTGTGATTGTCCCTTTTGGCCTGATGATGGCATGTGCCGGTTGAGAGATTGTAGTGTGTGTGAATGTCCCGAAAACGAGTTTCCTGAATCGTTTAGGAATCCATTGCGTCGTGGTCTTTCTTCAGAAGATCTTGTGTGCCAAGAAGGAAAGCCACAGGCTGCTGTTGATCGGACTTTGGATAGTAAGGCTTTCAGAGGGTGGACTGAAATTGACAATCCTTGGACAAATGATGATGAGACCGACAATGGTATGTTACTTTCTTCTTGTTTGTGAATTTAATGAAGGAATAGTGACATCATTTCAAAGGGTCATTGTGGCAACTAATAAATTCTGTATATTTGCAGCTGAAATGACATATGTGAATCTTCAACTGAACCCTGAAAGATATACTGGTTATACTGGTCCGTCAGCTAGAAGGATATGGGATGCTGTTTACTCTGAGAACTGTCCTAAATGTGAGTTTTTCTTTCCCTTGCAGTAAGTATATTTGGGATGATGTTGAGTATTAAGAGAAGAGTATGTGAGTGTCTCTGTTGGCTCAGTATTACTGGTGTGTTTGAACTTTGAAGGCATGTGCATATATGATTATAAGTGCTTCATTAAAAGGTTTATGTGTAGAGAGGATAGTGGAAAAGTTAAAAATGGTTTCACTTTGTTATTTTAATATGATTCCTGACAATAGGATTTCACTTCCTTGCTTTTTCTACCTTGCAATTGTTGACACTATTTTGTTCATGTTACACCACTGTGAATCACATGTACATCAGTTTCTCACCTTCAAATATAGGCCATCGCTTGCTTCTTTTCTGGTCAATGTAGTGGGTCATTTTTGTTATATTATCATTGCACCAACCAACATGAAATCTTCAATTTAATGTGCAGACCCTTTTAATGATTTATGTCAAGAGGAAAGGATACTGTACAAGTTGATATCTGGCCTGCACTCCTCTATCTCGATCCATATAGCTGCAGATTATCTGCTTGATGAGGCAACAAACTTGGTATTTACTGATTGATCTGATGTTGCATTTTTTGTGTGCGCTAATATATAAGAGTACTAGTTACATGATGGCTAGATTTTATGTTTCATTCATGGTAGTTTAACATGATCATATGATTTAATCCCATTAATTTTCTTCTCAACAAATTGCAGTGGGGCCAGAATCTGACATTATTGTATGATCGGGTTTTGAAATATCCGGATCGTGTTAGAAATCTGTACTTCACATATCTCTTTGTTCTTCGGGCTGTGATGAAGGTGAGTATCATCATAATATACTGTCTGTTTCTTCTATGAGGTATATTTAAAGTATCCAAATCATAAAATTAGATGTTTTGACTATTTAAATTGTGTTGTTACTTTAGCAGAACGTTATATTGATTTTTTTATTACCTTCATGCAGTCAGCAGAATACTTGGAACAGGCAGAATATGACACAGGGAATCCTACTGAAGACCTGACGACCCAGTCCTTAATGAAACTGCTAGTTTATAATCCAAAACTTCAAGCTGCATGCCCTCTCCCTTTCGATGAAGCCAAATTGTGGAAAGGCCAACGCGGACCTGAACTGAAACAGAAAATTCAAGGAGAATTCAGAAACATTAGGTTTGTTTTTTTTCAAACCCTTTATCTGATACACTTAAATATGTCGATTTTTGCCCAGAATGGTGCGACACACTCATTTTTTTTCTGTCTATTTACATGTTTAGTAGAGAAAAGATTTGACAAAATTTTGGTTTCAGCCTACTATTTGATATTGCAAAATATCTTACGTGTAAACCATTTAATTTATCCATTGGGTTTGCAGTGCAATAATGGACTGTGTAGGATGTGAAAAATGTCGACTTTGGGGAAAACTTCAGGTTCTGGGCCTAGGTACCACATTAAAAATCCTCTTCTCTGAAAACGGCCATGAACAGCTTGGTCAAACAGTAAGCATCTATTAATGAATCTTTCTAGAAGAAGACTAGAACTGCAAATTCATGTTTGTCGTTCATAAGTTTGATGTTAAGTTGTAGCTTGATAGTTGATTTACCAAAGCTTTTTGTTGTTTTGTAGATTTGGCTGTCTAATGGTTAATGCATTCTAATTTTCATGCTTATTTTTTAATAAACTATATCTTGCCTCCATTGGAATTCAGTTGCAGTTGCAAAGGAATGAAGTGATTGCGCTGATGAACCTACTTAATCGGCTATCGGAATCTGTCAAATTTGTTACCGATATAGGGCCAGCCGCAGAAGCACTCGTTGGACAGACTACTCCAACTTCATTGGGCAGCATATGGCGAAGAATGCAGGCCTCTTTATTTAAATCATAGGGTGATGATCGATTTCCCAGAAAACTGCAGTTAAGCATACATATAGGTGCATAGCACTTCTACTGCTACCAAAAGCTCACTTTATTTGATTTGTTCTTGCAGGCAACGGCTATTATAATGAGAGAATGAAAAACTTGTTGGTCAGAATTTTTGGAAAAGAAGTATAGACACAGCATACAAGAGACATGTAAATGAACATCAGCAAATGTAGTACTAACGAAAATGTTGTTTCTTTTGCTTAAGTTGGGGGCCTTCTGTTGAAACATTTTGTAAACTTTAGCTTTGTAATTTCAGAAAAAGAAGATGAAAGGAAGAAATTGCAATAAATCATGAAAGCAGTTATTCTTCCCAGTCATTATAATCAAATTAAAGGGAATTGTGAAACGCCATGAGGTGCTTAGAGTTGAGTAGAGACTGTTTTGTTTAACAGTTAAATATGCACGTCACCTGCCAAGATTATTCTGCTGGCACAAACAATATGACCACAGCTTCCTGTTATATAAACTATTCAATTGTCAACGGAAGTTACAGTTCGATCTTTTTATTCTGAATCCAAATGCTCTGTAACAAGGATCTACAAGTAAGAAATATTACAGCAATTGCAATGTTGAATGCTCATCGATTCCGATGTATGCTTTATGCTTATATGCTCTTGCTCCAAATGACTGGAAACATCAAGAACGAGTGCAGTCAGAAAGTAGATATGGTATTTTTCATCTTTATATCATTGAAAGAAAGGAAGAATAGAGCATCATTCTCATGTAATCGAAAGACATAAGACAAAAAAGACCATGTAACAGCCATACTCGTTCCTTGCGAGTTTTGATAGTTCAGACCAAGTATGGTTTGCAGATATCGAAATCATGATTCTCCCATCACGGCATCATGCTGTTCTCGTGAAGCTTCATTTCTCAAACTTGGACGCTTGAATGCCACAAGAGAAGAAATCAGTGCAACAGAAAGAAAACTTGGACGCTTGAATGCCACAAGAGAAGAAATCAGTGCAACAGAAAGAACCTGAACTGTAAATTGTACGGCTTTACCCCGAAGGGAGCCCTTCCAGAAATTCTCCACGGCCCAAGGCTAGCCTAGGCCGAAGAGGGGGTTTGGAAATAGTTTTCAACCAGCAATAGACGCGCCTCGGTTAAAACCTCACTAGCTGCGTCATTGCCCCAAGCGCAAAGATACTTCCAACCATGTCAATGTCACCCTTATATATGCCTATTATTCTTATTTACATGTGCTACTCCTCGATATGGGATGTAACTTTGCACTGGTCAGTGGTGACTGGGCCATCCACTCTTTTTCTCTCAGTCAAAGACTAAAAGTCAATGAACCATTTTAGTTGAGCAATAGTACAAACTCCATAACAGAAATCTGTGGAACAAAGTCACGAATTTACCAGAAACAAATTGGGAAAATGATAAAACTAACATCAAATATTTTTTCTTATTTTTATCAGAGGAAACAATAATAAAGAAATCAATACTAACAAATATTTGATACCTAAATCTGGCAGGGGCCGCGCGAACACAGGCCCCCTCTACCACAAATTATGACGTAGGCTCTCCCTCTTGGGAAGACCTTAGCCCAGCACCCCTTCTCAGTGCAATGTAGGTCACTGATCTAGACCATAAGCCTCATAGATCGCCTATTGATCCCGTCCAGGTAAGTATGTTGCCAGTTGCTTTGCCAATCTTATTTATACCCACTTATCTTGTACCACTTCTCCTCTTTTCGATGTGGGTCAATAGGCTTTGTAGTTACCTGACTCTTCCACTGCTACCAGAAGCTCACTTTATTGGCTTTGTTCTTGCAGGCAACGGTTATTAACCTAACCGGTTGTCGGCATACATACATCTAAATGATAGAGATAAAATTTGTTAGTTAAAATTTTTCAGAAAGGATTATAGATAGACACAAGAGACATGTAAATCAATATCGACAAATGTGGTAGTAATGAAAATGTTCTTTTAAATAGATGGGATCTGTTAAAAACATTCTGTGAGCTTTAACCTTGTAATTTCAGAATAAGAAAATGAAAGGAAGAAATTACATTAAATTATGAAACCAGTTATGCTTCCTCAGTCATCATAATCATTAACATGAATTGTAAAACTCTATGAGGATCTTGGGGATGTTTCGGAATTTGTCTGTGCATTTCAAATTGCTCAAGTCTATGCATCAGTAAAAGCCCAAAGCACATATAGTTTAAAAACTGGAAGAGTTTTGAGTTGAAACCAACTGTTATATAAATTATTCAATTGTGAAAGGAAGTTACGGTTCGATCTCTTTACTCAGAAACCAACTGTTCTGTAACAGGGATTACATAGAAATATTACAGCAATTGCAATATTGAATGTTGATCAGTTCCGATGCATGCTATGCTCTTGCTCCAGATGACTGAAAACATTAAGAACAAGATGACACGAGTATTGTGTCATGCAGCATTTGTTTCATAACTCCCGATGCTTCTGAAGAAAATAAATCATAAAACAATTAACAATCTACTAGAGAAAAAGTGCAGTCAGAAAGTAAATATTGATATTTTCATCTTTCTATCATTAAAAGAAAGCAAGAATGGAACATCATTCTAATTCTAATGTAATCGAATCATCAAGGCAAAAAAGACCATCTATTCACCACACTCGTTCCTTGCCCGTTGAAATTTAACCAAAGGAAACGAAGTAAAAGATTTCAACACTCCAAAATCACGGCCAAATAACATCAAGGGACTTACAATACAATACACTTAGCGGGTTTTCTTGGCACGTTTCGAGGATTTTGTAGTTTCTTTCCTTGAATCTTCAGAGGCTTTCAAGTCAATGAATGGCTGCAAAAAAAATTATCAAAATACAATTACAGTAAGAAACTTGTAGATAATGGTTCACCTTGATATAGACCAAAAAACTAAGTTCCTAAATGAATACAAACCCACAGCAATTTTTACATTCTTCTGGCTGTAAATCAATTCAGACAATGCATCTCAACATAATACAGAGCTTCAGAACTAATCCATTAATAATAGGGTAGTATAAAAGCAGCACATGATAAGTTTATAATTTGGACAAGTACATCCTCTTATAATACAACTGTAGAATCAGACATCATTATACAAGGCGATAAAATAAAAGAAGTAATCATACGAAATGTAAAGAAGCAAGCAAACAGAAGCAATGAAATCGAAATGCGAAATAAGCTAGAGGCAGTGTTAACCTCATCCTTATTTTGCTGCAATTCCAAAAGTTGCTGACAGTATGTAAGACACTCCTGATGATACGTAGCAGCCAACTCCTTGATCAAGGCCTTCCTTTTAATAATACCTATCACTAGCAAAGCAATAACACAAATTTAAAGCCACAAATCAATTGCATAACAAACACAACAATTCTAATCAATAACACTGTTCAAATCCACATAAGAAAAAGAAACAGTAGTGCACTAACTTCTTATAAAGACGATTACTTTCTAACATATTTATGATGCCTAAGGAAATTTGAGAATTGGAATCGATAAATGGAGGTCTATGAGTTGACGGGTTAACTAAATTAGAACGCAATTCAGATGCATAAAGTCAAAAGCATAATGAAGGAAGAAAAGGCAAGAGGAAAAGAAGAAGAAGAAAAATTACTACGAGTAGGATCGAACGGAGGTGATGAAGTCGGGGGAGGAGCGGATTCCGGTGGAGGAGGAGGAGGAGGAGAAGAAGAGGGAGATTCACCCATTACTCCCTGCGCAACCAACAATAACTTCAAACCGCCTCTTTTATAAATATCTATCTAATTTATATCATTAATGATAAAGCTAATTTACATAACAAAACCTATGTTTTATCGATTAACGAAAAACAAAAGTAAAATTAATTTAATTGCATTTTAATTTTGCACTCTCCAATTTTGCTTCTAAAATTCGTATTTGTTTCATAGCTCATAATCCCCAAGCCAATGAAGCCATACGTCTTGCTTCCTTTACTGGTAAACTCCATCAAGAGGATCGAGGCTGAGAGAAATATGTGCAGATTATAGAATTCTCTTTTACTCAAATTGGAAATCAAATATCCAGAAATCAAACGATAATCCAACACAGCATATTGGAATCTTCTGTCAAGTGGATTGAGGATGAGAGATGCGAATTTAGAATTCACATTCGTATTCCTAACAAACTGTCACTTGTTTTTCATATCACATGAACACAGACAATTTTTTTGTGTCAGATAGATACCTTGTATGACAGATTTAAAGAAAATTGGTTGTAGTAGAATCTAGAAATCAACACTCACCATCCGAGTAATATGAAAAATTTGAACTGTGAATTGTAGAGCTTTACCCCGAAGGGAGCCCTTCCAGAAATTCTCGACGGCCCAGGGCAAGCCTAGGCCGAGGAGGGGGTTTGGAAATAGTTTTCAACCAGCAATAGACGCGCCTCGGTTAGTACCTCACTAGCTGCGTCATTGCCCCAAGCGCAAAGATAAAATTGATCTTGGCAATTGTGGCATTTATGTATGCTCAGTGTTCTCATTTACATGTGCTACTTATCGATATGGGATGTAACTTTGCACAGCTCACCGGGCTTAAAATAACCATTCACTCTTGTTCTTTTTCCCTCACAGTCAAAGGCTCTCAAAATAAACCATTTTAGTGGAGCTCACGGGAATTTTACTAAAGTAGAGTTGAATAGAAAAATAAATTTATATTGACCTTGATTTAAATTCCTAAATTGTGGTAACTTAAAGGAGTTCATAATTTATGGTATTTTTTCTTGAGAATTGTCATTTCAAATATGTAAAATGTCACTTATTAATCAGAATACAATTTTAATTAAACCAATAATGAAGTAATGACTGGCAATCATATAAATCATTGAATAATTAATAAATTTTGTAATTATATTGAGTTTAGTGATTTCAAAATAAAATGGAGGCGGCATTTGTGATGTGAGAACTGAGAAGTGAAGAAAAATGAGAGATGAAGTGCATATTTGTTAACTCATAGTTAAATTGACTAGATCTCGCTGACTAAGATTTTGGTGGGTCAAGAGTCATCGAGGTTCGCGGAGAAATGAGGAAGAGGTCTAAGTCGCTGACAAATAGCAAGGATGAAAGTTACTTGAGGTTCATCGCGGAAGGCCAGAAGGGTCAGCGAAAGAAGCGATTGTTCAGCGAGAAACCTCACGCCATGGGGATACCCGATATGTCATTGAAGCGAGAAATGAGGCGCGGACGGTTACCAGAGCGAAAAATTGGAATTTGAAGATATGGTTGACCTTCCACGTACACAGGCAGTTATTGTAAGTGCGAATTTGGAGAGACAGTTTCAGCATGATCATGGGAAAACTGTTCAACTGTTCAAAGATGTGAATAACCACTTCTGGGGCTTATAAATAGAAGAAAAAAAAGAAAGAACAAGGGTTCTTACACCACAAATTCTATTTTTACTTGTCATTTCCTTTTTAGTAGTTACTTTCCTGTAGATTAGCCTAGCACAACTATAACATCCTCGTCCCGAATCACTTGATTAATATTTAAAATAATATGTTTAGTAAAAATTAAAGTGTTTTACAATTAAAAATAATGAAAATAAATAATTAGAAACAAGTATACGAAAGGGGGACAAAAGGGTGTCGAAAAATAGTCGAAACAAAGCCGAAACAAAGGATAAACCCTGGA
>CANYCX011208429.1:0-13379 GCA_948193385.1 Breynia disticha f. nivosa
CATATTATTCTACACTTACATCAATTATTAATTAAAATTTTCCGCGAAAAATTTCCTCACATAATTTAATTAAATATTCAATTAAATTTTAAAAATGACGAAAAATGGAGGACGTTACATTGATTCTTTGCAAGATTAATGTTTCTTCTTGCTAAATCAATCCCTCTCACTTAAGAACAATGTTCTTGGCTATTCCTCAGCTCTCCTCTAGTATTTCTCTGCAGTGTTTATGTTAGGTTCTTGAATGTTTAATTTAATCGAGTGACTTATATTTTTTTTCCAGAAATTCGTGAAGAACGTGTGGTGGACAGGAAAGTATGTGTGGTCGTGGCCGCTACGCGTACTTGGCTGCCACAACGTGTAGTTTGCTGGTTTTCAGCATTTCTCTTTTTCCTTGGTTATTTCATATAACTCTTATATCAACCTTCATATACCTAAGTTTAATCATTTATTTTTCATCATTTCAATATGGAAAATCTTATTTCCAATCATTATTTCCATAATATAAATTCCAAGATGTCACATTGGTGCCCTTGTTAGTTTTAGGTCATTGGTACAGTCCTTGATATTGATTGAAGTAACTCAAACTTACACCTTTTAGTTTGTGTGGTCAACTGTAAAAGTTACAAGTAGACCATACACTTAGTCCTACTTGTGAGTCTAATGCGTTAGTTAAGTTAAAGTATTTGAAATATTTGATAATAAATACGTTTTAGATGAAATAAAGAGGCTAAAATTGTTCATATTGCTTTGAGTTAGCATATGTCATTGTTTCACTGCGCATTTAGAGATATTACGTGCAATGTGGAGGTTATCTTTCATTTGGAGGAACAAGTTAGTCTTGATGTATTAGGATATATGAATTTATGGTATGATTTGGAGTTGACCTATTGAATAAAATATTTATTTTGGTGCAAATTAAATTTGTTTTAGAAATTTGAAGAGAAATTTTGGGGACTTAATTTTCTAAAGCTTAAATAAGAAAATGATAGTGATATTAAAGTAGACTATTAAATTTGTTTTAGAAAATTGAAGAGAAATGTGTTTTCTTATATAATCTTTCATCTTAGATATTAGATAATACCATTTTTATCAATCACCTTAATTTTTCTCTTTTTTCTCTAATTTTAAGCTCTTTTATTTTTATTTCTCTTATCTTTTAATCTTGTACCTTTAACTCTTATTCACTATTCAATTACTGTACACTCAACTTTGATATTAGTCTCTTACCAATGTACCTCTAATGATTCTCTACATTATTTCTTGTAATTAGGAAACGGTACATATACATATACAACTATAGTCACTTTAACATATCATTAAACATTGTATAACATTTATATCATTGAAAGATAGTTTATATCTTTTTCCTTCTTCTGTTACTATTCTCATTTGCGGATCACTACCAGGATTTCATTTAACAACCAAAGCCCATAAGCTTAATTCTGAGATCATTTGATTTTACTTGTGCTTTAGATTCGGAGATCTTGTTATGCCTTGTAGATTTTTCTATAGAATCTTTTGATATCTTCTTTCTTTAGGTTCTTTGATCACTTATATTCTCTAAGATCTGAAGAATTTTAACTCTAATATCCCTGATAATTTTTCCTTTTTTTCCTTCGCTTAATTGCATTCTATAATAATACACGCAACATGACCATATAAATACTTGAAATCTAATAATATACCATTGTGCTCTAGTAAATCTCTAAGATATTTGCATACCTTTAAATTGCATATCCTCTATCTTTGTAATCATTTAATCAGTTAAACATGTTAATCTCTAATCATATGCATATGTTCATACTCTAGGCATATAAATGAATATGCACAACAATCACACATAGAGCATCGATTGCAACAACACTACAACTATGATTGTCATAGTGGCAATGATTGTTGTAGTAACAATGGTGCAACCTTTTTATTTCCACATCAAATATCACACTCTAAGAATTATCTACTATCCATTGATGTGATGCTAAAATTTATTTTCTGATTATTTCTAATTATTGTTAGTTACCAAAACCTGTATAATTTTTTAAATTTAATATTACTTCATTCGTGCATTAGAAAATAACTATGGACATCAAACACACTCATATTTGTTAATTACATATTCTTCTCATTCAAATTTCATTATATGAAGATGTAGAAGCAAATAAATAAAAACATTTACAAAGTATGTATGAATTTACAAACAAATATTTTTACATAAAAAATTCATTTTGCATCGTCGACCTATATGTGGAACTTCTGGTTAATCTGTTCAATTCACTATTCAACAAATACAATTTATAAGTACAAAGAGATAGTAAGTGAATACATCCTACAATTTCTTGACTATTTTGAGCCTGATGTAATCATTAATTACTATCATACATTTCACTAGGAACCAATCTATTTCTTATCTTATTTAGTACTTTATAATAGCTCTCTACTTACTAAGCTTAAACATTTATTTGTCTACACCATAATTCTCTAGTTAACCACTATGCCATATTCTTCTAATAATTTGATTATTTTCATGATTTCCTTCCTACAACAACATTTATTTATTGAATTAAAAAATTTTAACCATTATACATACGAGTTTGTCTCAAAATTTATCAATTTTCACAACAGAATCACTTAAACAACCAAGGAGATAGGTGACTACTCACAATGACATGTAGCTACGTGGTGTCGTGTCCACTCTATGTAGTTACGCTGCAATACACATAAACGCGCAATCACTGAGGGGACTACAAGTGGTCATGCCCATCACGTGTAGTCTCACCTCACATAGTCACGTGGAACTATGCAGTATTTTAAAATCAAAGAGTTATATCCCATTGAACAAAACACTCAACAATAGATCATTCAATCTCCAAAAATATTAATCCAACTTCATCATATTCTTTAAGCATAAGAACATTTAAATCACTGACTAATCCTCTTGACTAATTTCATCCAAATTCTCATAATACAACACACACATTCCAATATAAACAACAATTCAAAATGTTTGTAAACTCATTTGTATCAGTGTCAAGTGATTAAATCACAACCACTTGTATTTTCATGAATTTGGAAACAAATTTTCAAATTCCCATATATCTTTATTCCAAGATCACTAATGTTATCATTTCATGGAATGTCACAAATATATCATAATCATAACTATTCCAAATACAAGTTCACAAAATGCGACATGAAGATTATGATACATGGTTATTCAAATCTTTCTTTCATCCAATGATGTCATTTATGTATGAGCAATTTGATCCCTTTATGAATTGATTCATTTGCTCCTTTAACATTGTATTGAGCCCTCTGCTCTCATTTTTATTAGTTTGAGCCTTCTACTCTCTTTTTATTTGTTTGAGCTCTCTGCTCCATTTATTATGCCTATGAGTCCTCTACTCCTTTAAATGCACAATGTATCATTATGGTATGATTATGGCATGAAATGCAAATCATAATATAAGAGTTTTTACCAAATTAACAACTCAATTTCACATGTCAATTCCTCCTATCACTTTTCATAACATCCAAGGAAATCATAACCAACTCAATATCTTATATATTTAAAAACATTATTCTCATCACTCACAAAGCAAATCAATGCATTCACATTACTCAAGATCTTAAATTCCACACATTTATAAAACCTAATTTATCATGCAATTAATATTCGAATATAGTTAACCATGCAAATACAATACACGTTACTTATTTACACACATACAAACATATTAAATCTACACATAATCTGACAAATCACAATAATTCACAAATACAAGAAATTAATATTGAATATTCTTAAAAGTACAAGAGGAATGATAGTTAGGTAAGTGTATTTCACTTGCCTTAATTCTAGGCTAATACTGCGTCTTTGGCAATTATTCCAAATTTGCTTTCAATTCGTCTCCTATTCAACAATTTGCATTCTCTTTAATTATCCTAATTATTTGCAAACCACACTTTTACATTAATTTTTTGTTTATGTTTAATCAATTACCCATTATTTTTCCCACCTAATACTACATTACTCATTTATTAGTTTCCCTTACTTCTATTAATTTCTTCTCAAATTATCCCCTAATCCATTTTTCTCTAAATTCCAACTACTCTTCAATTTCTCAATTCATTTTATTAACTTATACCATTAATTTAACAATTATACCATTAATTTAACAACACCCATTAATAATTTTCATTCTCCTTTGTCAATTTGACAATACCCACTCCTCCAACACCATTTTTAAATAAAAACTCAAGCTCCTTTCCAATAAACCTATTTATTAACTATAAAATTTCATTCGTTAACCCCTAATTTTAATCATAGTAAAAACCCATTTTCTAACTTTCCCTTATTTTTAATTCTATCTTATCACAAGCATTCTTAATTCTATATTTTTCCCTTATTTTGTAACTACTCAACAATGACCCTAACAAATTCCTATTCTTTTCTAATCACCTAATTCTATTACATGCATTTTATTTAATCATAAGTAATAAAATAAATTAATAGAAATACAATTCTTACCTTAGTAAATGTGGATTTTCAAGGAGGAGATTTTTTTGGCTTTCTTTAGGGGGCTAGACAAGTGATTTGATTTTCAAAGTTATGGCTTGGTGGTGGGAAGAGAGTTTATGTGTGTAAGAGGTAGCTTGATGATACGAAGAGTTCATGGAGGAGTGTTTAGGTTTTGAGTGTGTAGGAGTGTTTAGGAGTGTGGTGTTGGACTATTGAGTTAAGAGGATGCCAAATATTAATTAGTTTATTATAATTTGTCTATACTTTACACTTCATAAAATCTTAATTATAATTTTTTTATTTATGATTTGCACGAAATAATTTTTCATATAAGTATTTTTATTTTCCTGAATTCTCAATAATTTATTTATTTGTTAGAAGTAAATACAATCAAATTTTTTGGGCATTAAAATTTCAACCTCCTTATAAAAATTTTGCCTTCAAAATTTGTTAAGTTCATATTATTTAGCATCAACACTCATAGCTAAACTTGCATGAATTTTGAAAAAGTGGATGTGTCTATCATCTCCTCTCAACCTCTAGAAACACAATGTGGATAGCATTTACACATACCTCTCTCCTTTCTTTTATGTAATTTACCATTCTAAGAGAACATGCATACACCTCTATTGGTATAAGCATACCTCTCATACAAGATAAATAATTCTTTCACTTTTCTTCACAAGTGTCCCAATTCAAATTTTAGTTATTTATATGCTTGATTCTCAAATCTATCATGTAATGTCATCCAAGGAAGAAAAAATAAAGGAAACACGTGATTTGCACGCAAGAAAAAAGAGAGTACACAGGCATTTAGACAAATGTCTCACCTTGGTAAAAAAAAGTACCCCATAAGACAAAAGAAATGCTCCCAAGAATAAAATCTCAAGTATCAATGTTATGGAAATATCAATAATCATGACATTACATTTAAAAGGACAACGAGTAATAGAAAAACTCAAATAATCATACTAAAAGCTTCCAAAACCTCAACTTTTCATTTCTATTCACACATTAAACTTTATACTCTTTAGTTGTCTCCAAAAATTGATATCGCTAAAAGTTTCACTTCATATTTAAATTACACCCAAAATTTCACATCTATTTCTTTGATATTCTACAATCGTGTGTATTCTTATTATTTTCATAATTGCAACTGATATTCTACTTTAAATCATGATAACATTTCATTTTCAACCTCTTAAAATTTTGTCCAATTCATAGTCATCAAGTTTCTCAATCAACTTTTGATGAACTCAACAATTTCACAAGTTCATACCAAACTATATGCTATTTTATCACCCCACTACATTACCCATATAATCTATCTTACAACAATTAGAAAGTAATTCACACGAGTTATTATACCATAAGCCCACTGATTCTAAGGATTCCACAAGATCATGTTCACAATGGTTTTCTTTACCCATCCTTATTTTAAAACCAAAATATTGTTTTAAAAGTTAAAACATGAATATGTAATTAAAATAATACAGTTATTTACAATGAGCCTAATCCCTGCTCTGATACTACTAAATATGACACGTAAAATTTATTTTTTGTTTATTTCTAATTATTCTTAGTTACCAAAATCCATATAATTTTTTAAAAATTGATGTTACTTCATTCATGACTTAGAAAATAAATCTAGACATTAAACATACTCATATATGTTAATTACATATTTTTTTTTCTTGTTCAAATTTCACTACATGAAAATGTGAAAGCAGATAAGTAATATTTACAAACCATGTATGAATTTACAAAACAATAAATACTTTTACAAAAAAAAATTCATTTTTGCACCTCTGACACCCTATGTGGAACTTCTCGCTAATATGTTAAATTCACAATTCAACAAATACAATTTATGAATACAAGGACTCAATGTGTGAATACGTTTACAATTACCTAACTATATTAAACGTAATATAATTATTAGTTGTTAGAACACACTTCGTTATGAAATAATCTATTTCTTATCTTATTTAGTACTTTATGATAGCTCCCTACTTGCTAAGCTTAAATATGTTGAACCAATGGTGATCAACATTTGAGTCCTCAATTAGTTTTGATAATGTGTTAACTCTTTCAAGTGATAAAGATTGATTTTGTAGGAAAGTATGAAATTCAGAACATGAATGACGTATGTTACTATTGGCATTAACCCATTTTATTCATGAAGAAAATCTAGGTTTACAGCTGCCCAAATAAGTCACATTACTATGGGGCAACGTACATTAGGTCTGACGCTAACTTACGTTAAGGTCTATCAACTGACGTTATTCAACCCCTGTAAGTTCAAAGATCTGATTTCGTCTTATATTAGGAAACTCGGTAATGTGTGTTAAGATTGAATTTGATTAACTAACGTACATTAATGTGCATTCAAAGTACATTAGGTGAATCGAGACTAAGTGTCCCACGATTGCGATGGACATTCTGATTCAAATTGACAAGATGGCAAAAAATTCGGGACCAGTGTGTAAAGTACCTTATATAGAGGAAGATAGTAACATACATTAAGTGTGTAACATACGTTAATGAAGGTTTAAATGTATGTTAATGATTCTGACACTTCATTAAATGCAAAGACATTTAAAACTCCAACAGATACATTATGAGTCTAACGACCAAAAACTCAAGACAGGGGGCATAAAAACCTTAATTTATGATCTGGAAACCAAGAGACAACATTATAAAGAAAGAGCACTTCATTGAAAACAAGATTTACACTACTTTGCAAGCAGTTGAGAAAGAATTAAAAAGTAGTCATTGAAGCTTAATACACGTGAGTCTCTCAAGATTGTGATTTTGGGTAGCATAGATATTATGATAGACTCATTGTATATGTATTGTATAGCAATCGGTAGAGAATTAAATTGCTAAGTTTTTGTTGATTGATTTGCCATTTGTTAGAGTAAGAGTTTGATAGGGTTCTCACTTGTCTTGAAAGTGAAAGTTGTATAAGTGCTCTCATTTCTCTAGAAAGAGATTTGTAAAAGCAAAAATATAGTGGAAGGTTGAAAATCCTTAGTAATTGTGCTAAGGTAGTGGAGTAGACAAGATTGTGTCAAACCACTTTAAATAATTGTGTTCTTTCTTCTTCCCTACAAGCTTTAAATCGAGTGTTCCACAAAGAAGCCATAAATTGGGAGATACAAGATTCAGCCCCTTCACTTGTATCCAATAAAACATTTATTTGTCTAAACTGTAATTCTCTACTTAGTCACTATACCATATTCTTCTAATAATTCGATTATTTTCATGACTTTCTTTCTTGGAACAACATTTATTCATTGAATTTACAACTTTTAACAATCACATATTAATTAGTCTCAAAATTTATTAATTTTCATTAAAGAATCACTTAAACAATCGAGGAGACGTGTGAATATGCAAAGTTGCATCTAACTACGGGGTGTTATGGCCACTATATGTAGTCACTCTACAATACATATAAACATGCACTCACTGAGGAGACTATGTGTGGTCATGGCCACCACCTAGTGTCACCTCACATAGTCACTTGGGACTCTGCAACATTTTACAATCAAAGAGTTATTCCCATTCAACAAAACACTCAACAACAATCTCCAAAACTATTAATCCAACTCCATCATAATCTTCAAGCATAAGAACATTTAAATCACTGACCAATCCTCATGACTTATTTCATTCAAACTCTCATAATTCAACACACACATTCAAAAGTATACAACAATTCAAGATGTTTTGTAAATTCATTCAGTCAATGCCAACTTATAAAATCATGACCACTTGTATTCTCATGAATCCTTGAACCACATTTCTACATTCACATATATCTTTATTCTAAGATCACTAATGTTATCCTTTTTTTAAATTCATAAATATATTATAATCATAAACATTCTAAATACAAGTTCATAAAATGTGACTTTATTATTGTGGTTATGCAAATTTTTCTTGCATCCAATGTTGCCATTTTATATGAGCCATTTGATCCTTTTAGTGAGCCATTTACTCCCATTTTTATTAGTTTGAGCCCTCTGCTCTATTTTTATTTGTTTGATACCTCTACTCCATTTTTAGGTCTATAGGCACTCTACTTCTCTACGTACCTATGAGCCCTCTACTCCTCTAAATGCACAATGTATTATGATGGAATGACTATAATATGAAATGCAAATCAAATCACAATATAAGAGTTTTGACCAAACTAACAAATCCATTTCCCATGCTCATTCCTCTAATCACTTTTCATAACATCCAAGAAAATCATAACCAACTCAATGTCTTATACATTTTATCAAATCATTCACATCAATTAAAAATTTCATCAACACATTGTACATTCACATTAATCCCATACAAAGCAAATCAGTCAATTCACATACTCAAAATCATATATGTCACACATTCATAACACCAAATTTAGCATGCAATTATGATGGGTTGTTTATTCTACACCTTTATAAATATTAGTTTGCTTGTATTTAAATGATAAAGCATTTTAGTGATTTACAGTGCGACGTGACATTTTAGTGATTTACAGTGTAACGTCCTAAAATTTCCATTTAATTAAAATTTTAAAATAGAATACGTAGAAAAAAAATGAGAATAAATTTTTCGCGAATTGTTTGGAAGTAATAATTCAGTGGACGGAGACTGGGAACGGAATTATAAGTTGGGAGGAAATAAGAATCGGGATTGGTGGAACTGAGCAGGGAAGAGGATTATGAAGTAAATAGCCAAAAAGGCATAACCGTCCAAACAGATTAACTTTAAAACCTTAAGTTCTCCTTTCCCTTCCTACGCACACAAACACGTCCTTCCTCTCCCCGCTCTCTCTCCAAAGCTCAAAACCCTAATCACCATCTTCCTCACGGAATCCAACATTTAGAGAGTTCCAAAATCAGGTGGTAATCGAATCTCGATAAGTATTCACCCTTTTCTTTTGATGAATCCCGTTTTTCTTTCTAACCTTAGTTTTCTGACCACAAATCTCTTTCGTTTGAGCTTTGATTTGAGCAAATGATAGCTCGTTGGAAAGCATAACATGTATACTACCTAATAGTAACCATATTTGGTGTTAAATCGTGTTTTAGGTGCCCGAAATTTGTGATAGAAAGCACACCCTGCAAAGTGACGAGTTTGGGTTTCCTAGACCGGAGTTCTTTTCTGTGTTTCGTCGCTTAGGTAAGCTTCTTGAGAGTCTATTGATGGTGTTTTAATGGTCAATTTTAATTGGGTGTTGTATGGTGAGGGAGAGTGAAGTAAAGAAAGAAAAGGGGATAAGGTTTTCGAAAAGGGAACGTAGGAATTAAGATGTTTAGCATACGCCAGAGAGTAAGGATCGTAAAACTTTACCTAAATGAATTTGTGGAAGCGTTAATGGTGGTGGGCGAGAAGAATTAAATGCGATAGTTAGGAAGAAAATTAATGAGAGAGAAGGGAAAGGAAAGAGGACATATGCATAAAATAACATCGCTAATCTTT
Organism: Breynia disticha f. nivosa; assembly: GCA_948193385.1. Classification (NCBI taxonomy): domain Eukaryota; kingdom Viridiplantae; phylum Streptophyta; class Magnoliopsida; order Malpighiales; family Phyllanthaceae; genus Breynia; species Breynia disticha. The sequence goes on from CANYCX011208429.1 coordinate 10,004, forward strand.
CGTCTTTGCATAATTCCACGCACATGAGATTAATATAAATTCATAATTTATTTAATAGGAGATCCAAATCACGATGAGGGAGGTTCCCAACCAAGCCGTTAGGCATTTCTTGCTAGGTAAGCAACACGAACGCAACTTTCCTTATTTCTATGTTCCTTGATTGTGAAATGTTTGGATTGATTGTTGCATAATGTGTTGATTATGTGTGATACTAGTATGGTTGATTATGAGATACCTAATGAGATGATTATGTATGTGGCTTGTATGGTTGTTGATATGGTGGATTATGTTGTAGTGCTTATGAAGGAAGAAAGGAATTGGATAAATGCTAGTGGAGTAATGCTTAATGAAATGGTGTTGTGATGATAGTGTTGTGATTAAATTTCACATTTGATGTTATAGCATGGCATAAATTGCATGATTCGGTTATATGATTTGTACATATGATATTCATGCATATGAGGGCTCATAGGGAGCAAATGAAAATAAAATGATGGTTTTAGCGAGCATTTAAATTGAGAGAGTGGTTATGGCTCTTGGGAGCGTAATTACGGTTAGTATATATCACATACTATACCGTGGCACAGTGGAAAAGACTCGTCACACTTAAAAGTGTTCGAGCGTGTCAGGCTAAGTAAGGGCAAAATTAAGGCCAAGTAAGGGCAAAATTCAGGCCAAGTAAGAGCAAAAAATCTATGGATCCATAGTCCTTTATAACCAATACTCCTGGCCAATAAGGTTTGTTTGCAAATGTCAATAATATGGCCAAATAAGGGCGTATATTAAAAATCTAATTGGAGGCATGGGAAATCATGCATGAGATGCATTAACATTCATTCATGCTTATCCACTATGATGTTCTTTTATGAAGGAATGAATTTGGCGATTGATGCTATGATTATAGTAGGAAATTGTGAATGTAGTGGAAACCATGCTATGTAAATATGAGTGTAAACATTTTCTATGTTCTTATGAAAGTTGTGAGTAATGTGTTTGGGAATGGAATAGTTTTATAATGGGATGGTATGTTGATAGGTGGTATATGATTATAGGTTGATTGCATGTGATTATATGTGTAGTTAAAATAAATTTTGTTGGCTGATGATTGAATTGAAATGATAAATTGTGGTAGGAAAATGTTGGTAGTAAATGTGTAGTATTGTTCTTGAGTTTTTGCCAGGAAATCAGATATCCACGCGTGCTGGTAGCAAAGTACGCGCGCTCGCTCCGATCACGCGTACTTTGCCATAACCACACGTTTGTTGGCACTGAAACTATGTAGGGTGGTAGCGACAACGCGTAGTCTCCTACCACCGCGCGTACTCATTGTTGAACATGCGTGATTCTCTGATTTTGGAATGTTTAAGTATGGGTTTATGATTTGAAACTGAGTTTGTTCGAGTGTCTGTTTACGATTCGATTGTTGGATAATGTAACATGGATTTGATTAAGTTTTCTGTATTTATTATGAATTGAAATGAAAGTGAATAAAATGAAATAGGGATGATTGTCCATTTCGGTAAGTGTTGCTTATTGAGTTTCACAACTCATTGTGTTTTATGTTTGTCGTGTGGACAGGGACTTGAGGGAATATTTTGGACGCGAAGGTGTAAAGCTTTTTGGTGCTCCGACTCAGATAGAAAGATTGAAGAACCGAGGTGGGCTGTGCACTAGGGTTGTTTGCTTAAATTCCATACAAATTATTGTATTGAACATTTTGGTGCATACATTCATTTTGTAGGGTTATATTTAAAATGGGGTTTGTTCGGTTTCTTTTCTTGTATAACCCTAGTATTTGAAAACCCTTGTATATTTTTATTTTAGTAATGAAATGCATATATTATATATATATATATATATGTATATATTTGAGTGTGTGTGGAAAAGGATTCTTGATTGTACTTGATATTTCTATTTTTACAAACTCATGATGTCCAAATCTGAGTATCACCGCGAGAGGATTAATATATTAACATAGGGTGGTAGTCGAATTTGGGGGTCACACAAGGTACCAAACAATCTAATAACTAAACACATAGAGTCAATCTCAATCAAATATGGCTAAACCACAATCAAGAAAGTTTATTCAAGAAACAAACAATCTAAATATCAATTGCCAATTCCATATAAAATGACTCAAAATTTATATTTTAAAACTATACTACTAACATCTCTAGACTAAACAGTATTTGACAAAAGATTCCTTTTATTACTCTATTTATTTAACCTTAGCCTTTTATTTGATTTTATTTTTTTCTTTTGGGTTAAAATGAGGAGAATGAGAGCATTTGGTGCTTTAAAACACTTTTCCAGTGATCAACACGACTGTGCTGCATTTGACATGATCGTATCACTTTGCCAGCACGAGGCAATGCTTCACAGCACGGGGCCGTACTGACACACTTGTGGAGAATCAAAATTGTAGCAAGGGAGTCATGCCAAATATATATAGCCTGTGTGTCTGGGCTCTAAAGAATAGGTGTGAGAATGACTCGTGCTGAGTATGAGCATGAGGGCTGTATCTGGAATATTAGCACGGGCCTGCTACTCGATAAAGGGACCATGTCAGGCCACTGGTTTGCTAAATTATGTGTAAGAACTACCAATTAAATCCCCAAATAATAGAAAACCATAAACAACAACATGTACGCACTCTCAAATCATCTCATTCTCCCAAAAACATTTGCTAGAAAAGCCAACTATCTAAATGGGTCATCTCCCTCTACATATCCCTTAAACTCTAAAGCGCACCCCTCTAGAGGAAGATATTGAATGCTTATACCCTGTGGTGATAAGGTGTCCAATGTTTATGAAATAGAATAGGCAAGATGTACAATCCTCAGGTACTCTCGTAGATGAACCTGATGTATGAACGAAGGTATATGTGACCTCCGAATTCAACTACCATTTGCGTATACTTCTCTCCTACAAATGGTACCTGAACCCGGAAATCAAGTTTTGATTTTTAAGTAAAATATAATAATTAATACAAAACATAATTAAAGGATGGCATCAACAAACTTGTTTTCATAAACCATTTATCAAAGGTTATAAAAGAAATAAGAAACATGTTCCTATATCATTGATAACCTTATCAAAATACAATACATGCCAACATCTACATAGTCATGTACATGGAAGAAAAACTCTATATAATAAAGGGCCGCACACCTCGGTTCATCTTGATCCATATCCCAAAATCTGAGCAAAACTGCACCTTTCCGTCTAAAGTAATACCTGTTCAATTTCCTGCCGAGCGTTGCAGACAATCATAACAATTGCGTAAGTCATAAGACTTAGTAAGTAACGTAACCCTAAAAGGTCGACTTTATTCAAATCACACATCAACTTCAAACTTTACAATAAAACATCAAAT
>CANYCX011208637.1:0-14318 GCA_948193385.1 Breynia disticha f. nivosa
GCTATGGATTGGGCTTAGTCCATAATATATATATAGGTGATATTGGAGTGGTCGGTTCGGTTTGGTTTCGGGTTGGAAATCCACCAACCCGAACCCGAACCGAACCAGTCGGGTTGGTGAAATTTTAAACCGACACCAAACCAAACCACTAAAAAACTGCTAAAATTGGGTTGGTTCGGTTTGGTTTCGGCTTAAATTGGTCGGTTTGACTTTTTTTGCTCACCCCTAGTGAAAAGTGTGACTAATTTTACAATGTTTGAACTAGGAAAAGAAAATTCAGACCTTTTCACATTTCACGAATACTCTTGACATGTTTATTACAGTTGATGCTTCAAATGGTAACTGAAAATCAATTGTTTATGTTTTGTTCTTGGATAGTTCGACTTAGTTGTTGATATTGAATTGAAAAGAAATTTTTAAGAATATCTAACAACACAATAAGTAATTTAATTATATATATTTTTTCTTATTATATCATCTTTTAGAATTATTAATTTATTTATTTAATTAATTTTATATTATTTTTATTCATTCAATTGAAATAAAAATTGAAAATATCTTGGGGTGAATATTTATTTTCTTTAGGCATTTTTGCAAGAAATAAAATCTCACAGAAGAACTGGTAAAATATCTCACTGAAAAAATAATTTTAGTAATTTAACTAAATATCTCATAAATATCTATTAATATATATAAATTTAAATATCCAAAGTGGTGGAGATAAATATTTTATTTTTCTAGTTATTTCAAATAATCAAATTTAAAATTGAAGTGAGGCATGTGCAGTGGCTTGTGAAGTGTTGGAATATCTTTAGTGCATTTGTTACGTTCGTACAAAAACACTACTAATTAGTATTCATAGTTTTTAACTATAAAAGATTAAATGATAATACAATTGACGATGGATATAATATTTCTAATAAAGATTGTCGGACCTGGTGAATTAGATTTTTAAGCCAACCCACCTATTAATAAAATATATATTGAAAATGATATATTAAAACATCTTAGTAATATTCTAAATCAAGATTTAGAAAAAGGACATGATATTTCAACAAATATAAACTATCCGATGATACAAAAATTAGAAAAATTAAGATTAATAGGAGATGATATAACAAAATCACAATTAAAGTATACCTGTAAATTCATAATAATTTTGATAAATATTTATTGCATAAATCATCATTCATTGTTTTTCCTATTTTGGGCTAATATATTATCTTTTCCTTTAATATGTTCAAAATTTACTTTATATTCATTACCTTATATAACATTTTGTAAATAGATCCATCGAGTTTTATTGACCTTTTTACTATTGTCTTTAGTAATAAACTTTACAATAGCTTCACAATCTATTCTGATGGTAAATTTGTTTTGCAAATAAATTTGAAATTTTTGTAAAGCATTTATAACCCGCTTGTATTTCAAAGTCTAAAGAAATCCAGTTTTCTTCAATTTTTGTAAAATTACCACTATAATAAGCAATAATTCTTTTTTTTATTTTTAGAACTATATTTATTAGGTTTACATAGAAGAACTGCTTCTCATCATTCTTTACAATCATCTGTTTCTATTATATACTAAAGGTAATTCTAATGGTTTAATCTTTTTTACTTCTTGTTTAATTGCTTGTACTAATTTAACATCTTCTTTGTTAAAATTACATTGTCTATTTTTTGTAGTTTTACTATAATGGTCCTACTAACTTACTCATATTTGGAATAAATTTCCTAGCATAATTTAACAAACCTAAAAAAGATTGAATTTGTTTTAAATTTTCTAGTTTATCTAGAAATTATAAAATTTTTTCAGCTATATGAGGTTGGAGTTTTATTTTTCCATTACCAATTTCTAATCCTAAAAAAGATATCTTTCTCTTGAATAATTCCATCTTTCTCTTACTAACTACTATTCCTTGTTTTTGAATTTCATTAAAAATTATTTGTAAATGTTTATCATGTTGTTTAATAGTGTCCAAAGCAACCAAAATATCATCTATATATACTAAACAAAATTCATATTTAAGAAAAATACTATCCATAAATCTTTGAAAAATTGCAGGGTCATTTTTAAGACCAAAACTCAAAACATTCCATTCAAAATGTCCTTCTAAATAAGTAAAAGCTGTCCAAGATTTGAACCATTCTTCTAATTGTAACTGGTTATAACCAGACTTTAAATCAAATTTACTAAAAACTTTTTTATTTTGTATTAAATTTAAAAAATGTTGGTTTAGGACCTAGAATAACATTCGTTTTCAATACTTTACAAGATGAATGTGTTACAGCCACAATACAGGAAGAAGTTAAAAAACAAGCATATGCTTTTTGCAAATCAGCTATCTATACACCTCAAACATATGATTATAATTCACGACCAAAAAAGAAAAAATATCTTAAAAATCATATTATAAAAAATATAAAAAAGATAAACATGTAGGAAAGCCCACAAACAGAAGTTGTAAATGCTTTATTTGCGGAGATCCAAATCATCTAGCCAATACCTGTCCAGAAAAAAAACAACACTCAGAAAAGGTTAAACTAATGGAAGAAATTAATGATTTTCAAATAGAAGAAGTACATTCAAATTTTGATAATGTTAAAGATTCTATTTACAGCATTGTAAGTGAAGATGAAACTCAAACTAAAATAATATATACATATATGGTTAAAATAGAAGATGATACTTGTAAACATGAGTGAATTAAAAATAGAGGAAATAATCATATAAAATGTTTTAATTGTCTAAAATTTCCTGAAATGGAAAAAGGATATCAATGTAATAAATGTTTTAAAGAAATTTGTTTCATATGTATAAAATTGTTATTTCAAATAGATACAAAATTAGAAAGCAATGTTTCAAATATTAATCAGCATAATTTTTATGAAGAAAGAATAGAAAAACATGAAGCTCTAATTCAATTACATAGTTCAAAAATTGATCATATTAATAATAAAATAGAAAAATTTGAAAATTATGTTTATAAACAAAAACAAAAAATTAAAGAGACTTTTGTAGATGAACTTAATAATCAATGTGAAACAATACAAATTAGTACAAATATGAAATAACTGTAATTTAATAACCTTAAAATGTTGCTTATGAGTTACAGAAAATTATTATAAAGATTTAGAAGTAGTACTTGATACAGGTAGTTCAAAAATGTTATTGGACATACTTTAATACCTAAACAATATCATACAAAATACTCTTACAAAGTTTGTACAATATCATACTTTAATACCTGAACAATACCAAGTGAGGTTGTTATACCCATACTTCTTACAAAAAGTTACACACAAGAAAGCAGTTCAAATTCTGAAACAAATTCCCCTATTTCTTATACAGAAAAAAGAGTTACAAATTCCCTTGAAAGCTTAAATACAAAGAAAGATTTTTATACCTTTGGTACTATAAAATTACAAATTTGTACAAATCCAGCTACAAAATTTAAATATCACAATAATCTTGAGCTCACTGATCAGGATCAATGTTTTCTTGATAACTTGTGGCATATACAAACTCATCCAAAAGCCGCCAATTTTAAAGTACAAGTTTTAAATGCTCTTTCAATCTATTTTGATAGCATCAACAAAAAGAATGTTATTCAAAAGAAAACAAGATTCGATAGAAGATTTTTACATTATGTTATCTACCGAGGTACCAATATTGGTGTTTTTAACAAATGGAAAACAGTAGTTAAACATATACAAATTGAATCTCTATGGTAGAAAGGTTTTAATAATTTTAAAGAAGCCCTCGAAGATGCAAGACAACAACTAGACTTAAACTTTTACATTAAACCAGAAGAAGTTCAAAATTTTTCCATGGTCTTACAAAATGATCTCAACACTGTTATTTCAAAATAAACCCAAAAGCTGAAAGAATTATAACAATATATATACCTATATATATAATATTTTTTACTTTCAAATTAGTATATATAGATATATATAAATATAATTTGCTTGTCACCTCTTGCTTTGTGTTTTTGTCTGCTAATTTATGTGTTTATTTTTTTCAGGAATTTTATTTGGACCTTGGTATTATGAAAAAAATAAGGATAACAAAAGAATAAAAGCTTAACTTTTTTTTTTGAAATTTAATAAAGGCTTAACTTAAAGTTATAAATTGTATCTCTGATTACAGATGTAGCAGTATGTAATAGTTTCGGTTCAGAAAATTATTTAATTGAGCACACGTTAATAGCATTTTTTTAAATAATGTTGCTTAAGATTTTAATGATTTTACAATATTTATTTTGTTTCTTTTGTAGGTGTTGAAAAACACGAGGTTATCCTATCAAAAAAAAAACACGAGGTTATTTCAAAAAAAAAAACAAACAAAGAACATGAGATTAAAAATTGACTTCGCTGATAAAGCTCAATTTAAATGATAAAAAAAGACTTATTCTTTGCCGTCAAATTCTGTTTTAGTGCATTTAAAAAATTAAATTAAATTTTTAATTTTAACATAAAATATTATGCTATATCAATGTGATATTATGATTTCTTAAGGACCTTATTTATATGATGTTAAATTTTATTATTTATATTGTGTTGTATTTTAAATATGTAATAAATGAGTCAAGACGTTAATTATATCTTATAAAATTTAAATATGTTAAATTTATAGTACAGTGTTGTGTTAATATATTTAATAAACTATTCGTGTTTTAGTGTTGTGTTAATACATTTAATAAATTGTTCATGTTTTAATTTATAAATTTGATCTATTTAATAAACGTGACTTGTTTGCGGAGCGTATAATTGTGTCAATAGAGTAAGTTAACACGATACGAATCTGATAATACGAGACGTTTGAGTAATTACATGTGTAAACAGAAGACACGAGAGCAACGTTGTGGATAGAAACTCGAAGACTTGGACAAATAAAAGGCCACCACGTGGAAATAAGATATGACAGTTTGAAGAGGTGACCAACGGAAACAAACTTCCCTATCTCCAATCCAAAGCAGTCTACCAACTGGAAAACCTTCTACTCACTCCGATAACGTAAACACTCCTTGTCGTTTTACACTCACAATCTCCGCGTTTCAACAAATGTCATGACTTACTCCCTGCTCCCTTACCAGGCAAAAATACCACAAAACTCCATGGAGTGCGTCGGAGCTCCCAGCTTTACAGCATTCTCGTTTCCGACGAGGAGCAGTGCGCCGCGGAGTATTTTGAAGCAGGCGAAACGATACCGTTTTGTTCAAGTGACAGGCGGTGGTGAGAGTTGTGTTGCGGTTAAACAGGATTTTGCTGATGAGGAAGATTATATTAAAGGTGGAGGCTCTGAGTTGGTGTTCGTACAAATGCAGCAGAATAAGGATATGGAAGATCAGTCGAAGCTAGCGGATAAGGTTAGTTTTTTCATTTTATCCTTATGTCCACGTGGCATCGTTTTATAAGTAAGATATCTTGTCTGCTCATGTGATCCTTAAATTTTTAGAAAGTATTTTTATATACATACAAGTGTGTGATGGTTTGGATGTTGGTTTCAGATGGGAGTGATATCGGTTGGCGATGAAGTGCTGGATTTGGTAGTCATTGGTTGTGGACCTGCTGGCTTGGCTCTAGCTGCTGAGTCGGCTAAGCTGGGTTTAAGTGTTGGACTGATTGGACCGGATCTTCCTTTTACTAATAATTATGGTGTTTGGGAGGATGAATTTAAAGGTATTGTTTCCAAATAAAATTGTTATTTTGATTGATGATGGATGTTTATTGCTCAAATTTTCACTTTGGTGGTTTCGTTTAATGCTAAATTTAAGCACGCATATGCAACTTCTAGCAATGACATGTCAATTTCTCTAGTTTTTTCACAATGCAATTTGTTTGCGTAATCTACTTTTGCAATTCCACTATAAAACATAGACACCACCAAGGTCTTGGTCTTGTTTGGCGGTGAGGAAAAAGATTTTCCTTCAAAGTGCGTTGAAAGGAATTTTGACCTTTTTACTTCTGGTAGTTTTCTCACAAAGTGATTTACCAAAGAGGACTAAGTAATGGCTTATTTGATCCAATGGGCGGTATTGTGGTCACAGATCTTGGACTTGAAGGATGTATTGAACATGTTTGGAGAGATACCATTGTATATCTAGACAATAATGATCCTATTCTCATTGGCCGTGCTTATGGAAGGGTTAGCCGGAATTTACTTCATGAAGAGTTATTGAGGAGGTAAACACTACCTGTTCGAATTATTTTTTGTAAATATTTTAATTGTAGATTGTAGCTATCACATTTGATGTTTTGATTGATGGTTTAGAAGTATAATTTGTATTAATTTCCACTAGGTGTGTCGAGTCAGGTGTTTTGTATCTTAGCTCAAAAGTGGATAAGATTGTTGAAGCTGATGAGGGTCATAGCCTAGTGGTTTGTGAAGGGGATGTTGTTATTCCATGCAGGTAATGTATTTGGATCGTACTATCTCCGCCATTGTCGTTCTTGTTGGAGCATAGATAAATGTAAAGCTAGTATTATGTTAAGTTTCTGATATGCTGTTATAGGTTTGCTACTGTTGCATCGGGGGCAGCTTCGGGAAAACTTTTGCAATATGAAGAAGGAGGTCCCCGGGTTTCTGTACAAACTGCTTACGGTGTGGAGGTTGAGGTATGATCTTGATATATTTTGTTACAGTACATAGATGTACTCTTTTCTATTGATGAATTAGCTTGTCATGCCGAGTTTAAGTACTACTTGAAAATAAACCAGATTGCTTCCGACCATACAATCTCAACTTTATTATGATGTTATGTATCACCTTTGGATCAACCAGATTGCTTCTTTAAAAATATTTGTGATATACAATTTCAAGTTGTTGTCATACTGTCAAGATTTTTCTTTTTCCTTGCAGGTGGAAAACAATCCATATGATCCTAGTCTCATGGTTTTCATGGATTACAGAGATTACAGTAAAGAAAAAGTTCGTTGTTTGGAAGCTGAATATCCAACATTTCTGTATGCCATGCCCATGTCACCAACAAAAGTTTTCTTTGAGGTTTGTTCAAATTAAGTGCACATTCTTATTTGGACAACTACGGGAAACTTATTTGGAGACAATGTAATGCAGGAGACTTGTTTAGCCTCAAAAGAAGTTATGCCTTTTGACTTATTAAAGAAAAAGCTGTTTTCAAGGCTAGAGACGATGGGAATTCGAGTTCTGAAAACATATGAGGAGGCAATATTCTGAACAAAGACTGTCAATTTATGCAATCATGTTTACTTGTGCATTAGTTGGATAGGAAATAAACTTGCATTTCATAAAAATTTCTTGTGCCTATTTCATGCTTTTCAGTATAACAAACCGCCATCATGCTTCATAACCAAAATAAGTAATAGGTTTTGTGAAAAATCTTTAAGTTAGAATTTTGCGTGAACCAAGTTGGGAACAGTTTCACAGACTTCATGTTAAAAAATGACCTGACACATAAGGTGGGTATTTCTGCAATTTTGTTTGGAACTGAACCAGACCTTCAGATTTTTCTCCCTCCTGTTCTTTCAAGGTCAGTCGGTATTTTAATTATATTTACAAGCCTGTATAAGAGAATAGTTTCAAAATCTTATTTCAGGAATGGTCTTACATCCCTGTTGGTGGTTCCTTGCCTAATACTGAGCAGAAAAACCTTGCATTTGGTGCCGCTGCTAGCATGGTGCATCCTGCAACTGGTGAGAAATGAACTACGTTATCTTTCCATTCCTGACACAACTTAAGTCGATACTTATCGCTGGTTCCTCAATTTCTGCATCAGGTTATTCAGTTGTGAGATCATTGTCAGAGGCACCGAACTATGCTTCTGTAATTGCAAGTATATTAAAACGAGAGCAACCTAAACTTTCTCATCAAAGAAGTAATGCTAATATCTCAATGCAAGGTATGGAAATAAGAATACGTAAAGAATCAGTACTACCTTAAAGACATGATAATTTTATTAGCTTAACATCAGAAAAAAAAAGATATTTTACTGGTCTTGTGTTCAGAGGCCACTGCACGATTTTTTTTCTTTTATTTGACTTCATGATTCTTACCATGTGGAAATTATATGACATTCCACGATATTCTGTTTTCAGCTTGGAATACACTTTGGCCACAAGAAAGGAAACGTCAAAGAGCATTCTTTCTCTTTGGATTGGCACTTATACTGGAACTGGATATTGAGGGCATTAGGACATTCTTCCACACTTTCTTCCGCCTACCTAGTTGGTATGATTTAGCTTTTGTATTGCTTTTTTCTGCTCTTATTTATGCTTGTATTCTTGTCATGTTTGAAGTATATAATAATGTTTTACATTTACATCAAACTTCCCTTCTTATTTCGGGTGAACAGCATACATTGTTATCCAACTTAGTTTTCCGAATTTATCACCGCACTTTATTTTTTTCCGTCTCAATGTCATTGGACTTGGTTACTATTGTAATGGGGAGTATATCACAATAAGTTCATTGATGAAGTTTGTTTAGACATGCACTTCGAATAATCAATTTCAATCTGGTCCATTAACTATGAAAAAATTGTTCCTGTGCATCGCAAATAGGGATAGTTATTGTTACTTCTGTCACTACCTGGTCCTTCTCAATCTTAGAACCGCAAATCTTTTATCTAAGAAGTGAAATAAGATTATCATGACATAAGGATTTAAATGATTTCTACTTACATTCGTCCTTATTTTTTGATTCATAAGATTATCAGAAATAAGATTATCAGACATAAGAACAATCTGTGTTCGTGATTTCATGCAGGATGTGGAAGGGATTTCTTGGCTCATCACTTTCCTCAGCTGATCTTGTATTGTTTGCATTCTATATGTTTGCTATTGCCCCAAACGATTTGAGAATGTGCCTTGTCAGGCATCTAGTTTCTGATCCAACTGGCGCAACAATGATAAGAACTTACCTCACTATATAAATCCTATATTCTCTATTCTCATTTTTTTTGGCTCTATTTTGGATTGCCAATCCATGTTACATGAGGAGTCCACCTGCATCAGAGATATATAGGTATTTGAATACGTACCTTCTCCATGTATACATCACCTCTCAGCTAAGCCTAATGAAAGAGTTCTTGTTCTCTATTGTTTCATAAATAAAGATGTTTCTGTCCTGCACTCTGGCATAGAACATATACATGCGTTGGTGCTGGCATGGCGCCTATTTTGCCCTTAGTAGCTTATGTTTTCTCATTATTAGCTGGAGACTATTGTTCTAATTTTGATAACTCAAATGCTAAGATCAGCTTCTGGTTGTGAACTGTAAGATGACTATAAGATGGTCATGAAGTAGACCCTTGGAGCATAACAAAGGGCACATTGACCTACGATGCCAAAATGGTTCTTTTTAGAAATTAAAAAAGTTTATAATATAACCAATGTCAAAGTGGTGAATGTAGGAAGATGATGGCATAAAGGCAAGAGTGTGGATGTCTCAAAATGCTCTTCAAAGTGGCCTTTATAAAGAAAAATGCCTTTGCAATGCATCAGCATCAAATCTAGAGAAAAGAGAAGACCTCGGTAGGGACGTTTTGATGTCAATCATGTCTTTCTGTGCATTCTTGGACTTGTAATTCAATGGCACTTTGGAGTTCAGTTAAGTGTAGTTTCTTTTATCCTGCTCTGTGTTTTTGTTGACGAGTTATTTTATTTACTCCATTAGTACCACTGAACTACAAGCCTATTTGTTGTTTAGTTGTTTTCTTATTCTCTACGAAATTGTTGTTTGACATTCAGATTTTTTTCAAGCTCATACTTTCTTTATTTGGTGCTGTCTAGTTAATATCCTGCCAAAACAACTGATAGGCTGATAGGAAGAATTTTAATTAACATTGTTCTTTTCTTTCATGATACTACTGTTTGTTTTTTGGTATATCTTCTTATTTTTTGTATTAGTCGCTCGGTATCCCACTTTCGGTGAGGGCGGCTAATCTGAGATGGGAGCAAGAGGCACAGCTTTCACGAGAGCTACTCCGCTGGTATTCTATACTCGGAGCACCTCGAACTTTAGAGGGGATGAGTTGTCAATTCAACTAACACATAAATAATACATTTTGGAGCTTCTTATTTGCACATATAATCTCTGCAAAATCAGTACATTTAGTTTTTCATTGGAAGAGACAACGCCATATTTTTGTTTTGGTCGTCAGCAACATCACTGTTTGGTGCTCCGGATTCCATGTTTCGTCATCATAGATTCGTTTCTTTGCTGAAGGCATTGCAGGGCATCCAATTCTCCCCATTGCTAAAGACCAAAAGCTTTCTCTATTCTTCTCTTTAATTAATTTACTCCAACAAAAACAAACTGGAATAGAAACTCCTATTCTATTACTGTAAATGTCGCAAATCAGCATGACAAATAAACATAAAACTGTGCCTTTATTTAAGATATGAATACTAAATTGCAAGATTCTTTTCTTCAATTATAAATTATTTACATATGTCAGGAAAAATACACGAGACAAGTAAAAATATAAGAATTTACGTGGTTTGGCGAATGCGACTTGTCTCTATGACAGACAAATAAGTTATTCTATTATTCAGTCGGTCAAAAACTTACAAGCAGATCACTCTATATACAGGGACGGATCCAGAAATTTTTCATAGTGGGGACACCGACTCTGAAAATTTAATAGCGGTAAGATATTGTACAGCGGCACTGATGGTTTGACGATTGTGGTCGCGTCTAATAACAGATCCAAAAATAATTTTAAGAGAGCAATATGCAAGTTAATTTTTTTTATACATACATAAAATAGAATAATAAAGAGTAAAAAATTAAATGACATTATTTTCTTGTGGATATTTTCAAATAAACAAATAGTCAAAACAATATTTCTCCTGTATTTTTAACTTTAAACTATGGCTAGGGAGAGACTCAAAATTAGAATTTTTAATTTTTGACAAGATAATACGTTTTATAAATGCACATTTATAACAAGATACAAATGTTAAAATTCAAATTTTGCAATATTTATGTCACAAGTAATAATATGACACCAATTAAAAATCTTACCCAAAATTAAGCATACCAAAATTGAAAATTAAATAGAAAATATTAAAATAAGAATAAAAAATATTTTAATAATCAAATTATATTAAATTAATGATAAAATAATAAACAAAAATTATAATGAGTGATCATTTTTTACTTCTTAGGCATCTCCTTTTTCTGCATGTTTGACAAGTGTAAAAATAAGCATAAACAATGGGTCTGAACATTAATTGAAGACCATTTTTATGTTGAATAGTCGTTTCCTTCTCTCCCACAAAATCCCAAACCACAAGCCTCCATCCTCAAACAGCTTTCTTCCTCGTCTCTTCTTCTTCTTCACCTCCATGAAGACTATAACCCACCATTGCTCATCCTCCACAGTCCACTCAAATCTTTTCCTCCACAACCCAAAGTATATTCTCTCAACTCCTTTTCGTCTTGTCCAACTTGAGTGGTGCCCCCACCACTCGACGGTGGCAGTGGGGGCACACCCAAAAAAGAATGGGTGGAACCTCCTATAACAGTGATTGCGCCGGTGCCGGTGGGGGCACAGGCCCCCACCGGCCCCCCCTTGGATCCGTCCCTGTCTATATAGACTTATATCAAGTTATCATGCAGAACAATTGCACGGTCTTGTCTGTTAAGACGGTTTGAAACCCGTTCTTGTAATACATTGCAGCTTGAACATGACAACAAGGTCACTAACACAGTTGTGTCGCAGTCTGTGTTGCATTATGCGGTTGAAGACCCGCCCGTGTAACTTCCTATTGCACTACATAGTTAACTACACGCTTGTGCAACTGTTCGTGTATTCACCTATAACTTTATCAACACGTCTTAAAATCCACGTGTATCATACTAAACCTTTTCTTCTCGTATCTCCAAATCCATCTGAGAACTATATTTTTTGTCTTAATCCCTAGTTTATAAACAACCAAACCCCAGAAAACTTGAAATCCTAAAAATTGCTCTCTCCGTCTTCTTATTTTCCAAATGGAAAATGGATTCCACATGGTGATTAGCATGGGGAGTTTTTGGACAGATGTTAATCCTGATAGCTATATTTTTTGTCTTAATCATCTAGTATTTTCTCTGGTGAGGAGTAATTCGAGACTAGAGGCATAGTTCCTGATTTATAATGGCGATACTGCCAGAATTTGAACTAAGAATGAACACTCAATCAAACCTCACAAGAAGCAGAATTGTCAACTCAACCGATATGTCGGGATTAATCCCGATAGCTATATGGTGAAGAACGCTCCGGTTTCGTTTAATTCTTGATAATTGGTTTGGTTTATCAATGAGCTGAATATTTAGTTTAGTGCCAACTAAAAAAACTGTAAAATCTGTGTAATACAAGTAGAAAGGAATTGTATTGTGGCCTTACATACGAAAATGAAATGATTCTTTGAATGGGAGTGGATAAGAGACCAATAAAAGTTCGAATTTCCATTGTTGAATGAGTATTTCTCATTAAACTAACCTTTTTTTTGTTACAAGGGGGGCAATTATACTTGCCTAGTACATTGAATAAATAATCTCGGCAAAGCAATACTAATATAATCTTCCC
The DNA here is from genome assembly GCA_948193385.1 of Breynia disticha f. nivosa. Taxonomy (NCBI): domain Eukaryota; kingdom Viridiplantae; phylum Streptophyta; class Magnoliopsida; order Malpighiales; family Phyllanthaceae; genus Breynia; species Breynia disticha. The sequence goes on from CANYCX011208637.1 coordinate 12,560, forward strand.
ATAGAATGTCTAGACATGATGCTGGCGGAAAGGTGATTGCTTGAAACGAAGCCACTTGATTGATTCCCATATTGGCCAACATGTCTACGGCCATGTTTCCTTCTCTATAAGTGTGTTCACACCGAACCATCCATTCCTTCACCAACTGTTGCCGACAAAGAATAATCAATGGGGTAAGTGGGTGGCACTCTGGCACCCTTTCCTGAAGAAGCTGTAAAGCAGCTTGTGAGTCAGAAGCCAATATTACCCTATGAAAGCCTTCCTCCCATGCTAACTTTAGTCCCTGGTAGATTCCCCAAAGTTTAGCTTCCAAAGCTGACGCACAACCCAGATTAGCCACAAAACCTGTTATCCAGCAACCATTGGAGTCACGGATGAGGCCACCATATGCTGCCATCTTTGAGTCCCCTTTACTCGCCCCATCAACATTTAACTTGACCCAAGTGTCTGGAGGAGGCTGCCAAGAAACTAGTACTTCAATTCGAGCTTGCAGAGGTTTGGTAGTGCTTCTGAACGCCTGCAACACAGAGAGAACCAACTGCTTCAGGCTAACCACCGTAATTCGTTGGCTCTGCCTCTCAAATATAAAGTCATTCCGAGTTTTCCAAATGGACCAACAAGTAATTAAAAAGATCATATTCCATGATATAGATAGCCAATAATGGGTGGTACTCCTACAATTAGAATCAATCCATTGTTGAAACGGCAGGGAGAAGAAGGAAGCTTGCAAGGCAGATGGAACAATGCTTTCCCAAATGCGCTTTGCCTGGTAGCAATCCCTAAACAAGTGCAGAGGTGTCTCCTCCATGTTCCTGCAAAAACAACAGTAAGGGTCCACAGCTATTCCTCTTGTTGAAGAAGCGTCTTTGTGAGTATTCGGTTGTGTAAGAGAAGCCAACCAAAAATACGTTGTCGTTCCATGATTTGGATCGTCCAGAGAGCCGGCCAAGGAGCATTACGATTAGAGTTGATGGTGGGTTCCTGCAATGTTTGGACCCAATAAGCAGATTGTACCGAGAAACAACCTTGGGGGCTCAATTTCCATGTAACTTTATCCCTGCCATAATGTGTAGGTTGAACCGTATATGCCACCATGCGAAGGAGTAGCTGAGCTAGGAGTTTGGTTTGAAAAGCTGCCCAATTCCAACTATTACCCGCCCAATAGTCTGATACTTTAAGATGTAACTCCGCTTCATCTAATCTGCCCTGCACCACCTCAATTAATCTGACGTTGTCCGTCCATCGATCTAACCAAAAGAAGATGTCTCGACCATTAACAATAAGTTTCCCAGCTCCTTTTTGTGACACCCATTTTTAAACATTTCCATTTTAATCAAATCTGATTTTGGCACTATATTTTTTTTTTCTTTTTAAAACATAAATCATACAATATAAAGTTCAGAGTACATTTACACAAATATCTTTAAAATGCGGAAGCTGGAAAATCATTTAATATGACAACGCATAAATCTTATCTATACTAACGTATGTATAGATATAAAACATGCACAAGCAGTCACCATAATTAACCCATTTGGAGCCCAACCTTCAGTATCGCATCGCCAGCCTCGCCGGACAAATAGTCCCGTCCCTGATACCTGCCACTCTGCACATATTAAAAACAGCCAAACAACAGGTGAGTATTTTACAAATACTCAGTAAGCGATCCTTAAGTTGGAAGACTGCGATGCGCAGGGGAACTTCGGCCATCCTCGGCCTAATTTCCTCCAATTCCACTATAGTTTAGGTATTTTAATTA